>JAURVB010012379.1:0-16622 GCA_033002965.1 Piper betle
CGGTTTTCCGGCAGCGGCTTGCGGTTTTCCGGCGACTTCCGGTGGTTTTCCGGCGACAATCGCCGGCGGCGTCTACTGGTCGGAAAGGGGTCGTGTTGGGTACCCTCGGAACCGGCTCGGCGACCCCGACTCATCTACGAGGTCGACGCGGCCAACGGAGGTGGTGGCTCGCCGGAAAACGGCTAAAACAGGGCCGGCGGCGATGGGTCGCTAGATCCGGCCGGCTAGGCCGGCGATGGCCTCCGCTCCGGTCGGGAAAGGCAGCTGAGGGGTCGAGGACGTCGAGCCGACCACCTGATCGTGGTGGCGACGGTCGGCGGCGGCGCGATCGGCGACGCAAGCGCTGCGTCACCGCGGTGGTTCCTCGCGTCGCGGCGGCCAGCTCGTGGCCGGGCCTGGTCGGGGCGGCAGGGCGACGCCGTGGCCGGGCTGGGCGGCGTCGATCGACGGCCAGGCGGGGTCGGCCGTGGCGGCGGTGGCGCGCAAACAGGGGCGGCGCGGCGGCTAGGGTTTGGGCGTGGGGGAGGAAAGGTCAGGGGTGGAGAAGAGATGGTTGGGTGGCAATTTCGTAAATATTACTTGACTCGTCTCCGGCTCGAGTCAAGTATAATAACTAAGTCGTATTAAATCCTAAAAAAATTCATAAAAATCGGGAAAAATCCCGTAAAATCAAACAACACCACAACATTATAATGATATGCTCTATGACTAACAACCCACCCAGACTGCCCGAACGCGTCCTAACGCGGTAAACGGCCTAATACTAATTCTACGATCCACTATATATAAAAATAATAAAAAAATGACTGGCATACTCTCATATATCTGATAACTCATTCTGTTCTGCTGTGTTCATGACGTTATCATCATATACTTGGGTACGCATGACCCTCATAGCTCATACACGCGACTGGCATCGGCTCGGTACACGTGTCCTGAAACTGACTCAACTCGAAAAAAATAACGGTCGACCCGACCGGTTCTGAATATAAAACCCTAACTCGAATCGTGGGTTTTACATCTGGAGACCTTGCTTAGACAGAATTTGGAACTAAAGATAAACATTCCATCGATCATCAATCCTCCGGAGCTGGAGTTGAATCCATTGTCGAAGAACCTTAAGTATGCATTTCTTGCACAACCTAATGCTTTTCCTATAATTATTTTTACGTCTCTCACATCTTTGTAGGAAGAGAAACTGCTGAGAGTCCTAAGAGATCACAAGTTGTCCATTGGATAGACAATTGTCGACTTTTGAGGCATTAGGACAAATGCTTGCATACTCAAAATTCTGCTTGAAGAAGGATACAAGCCAACAGTTGAGCAACAGAGATGTCTCAACCCTATAATGGAGGTAGTGAATAAATAGATACTCAAGTGGCTGGATGCTAGAATTATCTATCCAATTGCCTATAGTTTATAAGTCAGCACTGTGTAATGTGTTCCAAAAAAGGAGGAATAATTATTGTGCCCAATCAGAATAATGAACTAATCCCCTTTAGAATAGTTATAGGTTGGAGAGTGTGCATGGACTATAGAAAGTTTAAAAAAGCCATGAGAAGGGACAACTTTTCTTTACCATTCATTTATCAGATGGGACAAGAATACTATTGTTTCATGGATGGCTACTAGGGATATAGTTAAATAGCAATCCATCTTGAAGACCTAGAGAAAGACACATTCACATGCCCATATGGAAGACTTACCTTTAGAAAGATGCCCTTTGAATTGTGCAATTCTCTGGGAATATTTCAAAGATGCATAATGTCCATGTTCTCTGACTTGATAGAGGGTGACATGGAAATCTTCATGGATGATTTTTTAATATTTGAAATTACATTTGACCAATGCTTGAGACTTCGGATAAAGTTTTCCTAAAATGTGAAAGTTCTAATCTAGTATTGAAGTAGAAAAAATGTCACTTTATGGTAATAGAAGAAATTTTGCAAGGACACAGAGTCTCAAGCAAAGGCTTGGAGGTGGATAGAGCAAAGGTAGAGTTAATAGAGAAGGTGCCACCACCAACCAATTTGAAGGGAGTAAGAAGCTTTCTAGGCCATGCTAGATTTTACAATAGATTTATAAAAGGCTTTTAAAAAATTGAAAACTACTTTGCAATTTATTGCAAAAAATGTAGTTTTCAAATTTGATGAAGTTTATCTAGAAGCATTTATTAGTCTAAAGAAAAGCTCATTTCAACATCCATCATTCCTTCACTAGTCTGGTCACAACCATTTGAGTTAATATGTAATGCAAGTGACCACACCATTGGTGTAGTCTTAGGCTAGTGCAACAACAAGATTGTCCATACCAACTACTATGCAAGCAATACATTGAATGAAAGTAAAGTAAGCTACACTGCTACATAGATGGAATTATTAGTCATATCATTCTTAATGGGCACCCAAGTGATAGTTCACATAGACCATTCATCTTTGAAATGTGTGTTACAAAAAGGAGGTCATTCCTAGGCTTATCAAAGGGGTGTTGTTACTACATAAATTTGATCTAGAAATAAGAGATAAAAATAGTTCTGAGAATGTAGTACGTGATCAAATGTCCAAACTAGTAAATGAGGAGAACATTTTCAGGTAAGGACATCTAACTTACCATGGTTTGCACATTATGTAAATTTCTTGTTGGCCAAGTTCTTCCCTTCAATATTGCACCACTTAGAAAAGAAAGTTTTTGAGTGAAGTTAATCATATTTTTAGTAGGCGATCACTTGTCCAAACTAGTAAATAAGAATTTTTCTAGTAAGGACATCTAACTTACCATGGTTTGCACATTATGTAAATTTTCTGGCTGGTCAAGCTCTTCCCTTAAATATTGCACCACAAAAGAAAAAAATTTTTTGAGTGAAGTCCATCATTTTATTAGGATGAACCATATCTAATTGGAAAATGTAGTGATCAAATGATTAAAAGATGTGTCACACAAGCAGAAATATTGGATATTCTACATCATTGTCATTCATCAAAATATGGAGGCCATTTTGAAAGTCAAAAGATAGTTATGAAAGTTTTACAATCAGGCTTCTATTAGCCAACCCTTTTCAAAGATGCTACCTTTTCTGTGAAGCAATATGATAGTGCCAAACAAGTGAGAACATATTAAGAAGGTAAGAGATGTCCTTGCTTGAAATCCTTAAAGTAAAGTTTTTTGATGTCTAGGGTATGGACTTTAGGGGATCATTTGTAACATCCAAAAGTAATGTATACATACTGGTAGCAATTGACAATGTTTCAAAATGGGTCGAGGCACGATCATTCCCAGCCGATGATGCCAAAGTAGTGATAATGTTCTTGAAGAAAAATATCTTTACAAAATTTGATACCCCAAAAGCCATCATCAGTGGCGAAGGATTACACTTCTACAACAAAGTCTTTGAAACCTTGTTGGCTAAGTATGAAGCCAAGCATAAAGTTGTAACAGCATGCCATCCACAAACAAGCAGACAAGCTGAAATTTCTAACTGAGAAATCAAGAGAATCTTGGAGAAGGTTGTAAGTCCATCAAGAGAAGATTGATCACTAAAATTGGATGATGAATTATGGGCTCACAAAGTAGATTTCACAACACCAATAGGGATATCCCCTTATAGAATGGTCTTCTGAAAGGCATGTCACCTACACTTCGAGGTAGAGCACAAAGCATATTGGGTCATTCAAGAGTTAAACTTTGATGCTAAGGCGTGTGGTAAAATGGTTGTTAGGGTTGAATGAATTAAATGAGCTTAGGCTCAATGCATAGGAGAATGCCAAATTGTATAAAGAGAGAACTATGTTGTGGCATGACAAACACATCTTGGCCAAACATTTAAGCTATGACATCAAGTCTTGGTACAAATCTAGGCTAAAACTTTTTGTAGGAAAGCTTAAGTATAGGTGGTTTAGACCTGACATTGTGATTCATGTATTTACACATGGAGCTATAAAAATCAGGAATGCGAAAAATGGAAACTAATTCAATTTATCCATCTCACCAACTTTGGAATATTAGTCAAGCAAAGAACAGTAAACAAGTGCTTCATGAGATGTAACCCAGCTTGTTATCTTCATATCTTAAAAAAAACAAAACACAAGAGAGAGAGAGCGCCAATAAAGCCTACCTGATGAAGGCATGGTGACCCAAAGGAAGAAACCAACCCTACCCAGGATCAAAAAGATAAATAACAAAAGGGAAAGTGAAAAGGAAAACTTTCTTTTCTGTCTACCCTATCTCTTCCTTTTGTGTAGCCGTCGACCGTCTCAATTCTCTCGATCTTGTGCAAATTGGTGTTCCGGCAAAAAGGAACTATTGCATGTTTGATTACTCATTGTCTCGATAAATCATTATAGATTTGTGATTAGGGTTACATGTTAGGGATGATTGTTGTACATAATTTGATGGATGACATGCTAAATCTTTTTAAGTAATGAGGAATCGATGCATGTCTTTTCGAACAGATTTTGTAAATCTGAACATATGTTTTCTTGTCGTTGGAATGACTATTTGTTGTAACAAATTAAAGAAGAATATCAAGATTGCATTTTGTTTTTAAAATATTATTTTGTATGTGGCTATGTTTATGATTTGAGACAGGATGGTTCGGAAGAAGAAGCAAACTACCATATCCATAATTGCTCTACCAATGGAACCCACTAGCCCGATGCCAATGGAATCTCCAACAAGGTCAGGAGGCTCGAATCAGGTACCCACATCATAGGCAATTCAAATCATAGTTGAAAGAAAGAATTGACAGAAGCAAGATAAAAAAATAGCAAGGGTGGATGTGAGACAAGATAGTGAGAGAGAAGATTTCTCGTTGCCCCCTTTCCCAACAGAAAGGGATGCAAAGCAGTGATCTATTATATCATTTTTCATAAAGTTACCAAAGGAGGGTACTAATTGATACACACAACAATCAAGACTCAAGGGACCCAAGGGAAAAGAAAGGTGACAGATGTGAACGTTCAACACCAATAGCAATAGAGAGGGCCAAGAAGTCTGAAAAGAAAAAGAAGGAGAAGCATGAGGAAAAGCAAGTAAATAAGAGGAAAAGTGAATTGGACCAGTTAGACATGACTGAGATAAAAGAGACAAGAATTAGAAGGAATTTGACAGATAAGAAACTTCAAGTTCCTACTGAGACATCCCAACCAATAGAGATGCATGTGAAAGAAAAAGATGAAGAGCACCAACCCATAGAGCCACCTCCAAGGAGAAAGATGCAAGCCAAGAAATCAAAGGCACAACAATCTTCAATACCTGCTCATTACCCTTTTTGTCATACCCTGATCCAGCCCACTTAGTGAACCAAATCAAACTGATAAATTTTAGGATACTAATTCACAACCCATTAAAATGGATTACAAATACAAGGACCTAACCACTTCAAGGAGTCAAAAGACAGAACCTAAGGGAAACTAATGTGCACGAAACACCACATGCATGCAAGACATCTAGGGTTTGGCTCATGCAAATAGGTCAACCTAGATGAGTTGAATTTACAAAGGAAACTATGTTTCTAGACAAAATTTGCCAATCACCCCTGTAAATAGGACAATGGAAAAAATACACATCCTGTGTAATTATTCTTCAATCGTAGAATAATCACATAAACATTTAATAATATCATTTAACATTCACATAAACCTTTTAAAAGCATTACGCTACATTTTGAGATCATTCACATTAGCACATATTTCACATTCATTAGGCTGTGGGCATGCCTGGTATCCACGTAGGCCCTTCTCTTGCAACTGTAATAATCACTGAAGCTCCACCAACCCATGTTCCATATTCGTTCTATGTACCTACACAAGTAACATAGTTTCACATACCTAAATATTTATTTTTCATCAGTTCCTAAACTTTGGGGAATGGGGTAGCCTACACACAATAAGTTAGATCTGCATACCTCAAGGTATTCCATCTAAAAATCAAGAATATACAATTAGGTAGACAAAAGTGAAAATACACTTAGGTAGACAAAAGCCAACAAATAGTCATAGGCTCAAGCCATTACGGGTTACAACGTAAGTTTCAAGGCCACACGGCCAAAACATGAGCACATGATCCATCATTTCAAGATATTGGCACAATAAATCAAAATACATATCCAGCAGATACCAAGTACCCAAAGGCCACACAACACAAACAGCCAAAAGCCCAAAACACCAAAATGTTGGCCCAAAATTCACCAAAGTCATGATTTGTGCAGCTACACTAGCCAATGCCAAGACTACTTACCTACATAATATAAGAAAACACATCAACAATGAGTACCACTAAGTCCCAAATAGTTGTAGGAAAAAATTTCAATACTGGCAAATGGAAAAAGTGGTTATCCATGATAACTGAAATGAGATATTAACTTCTACACAACACACTAATCCTAAGATAATGGCCAGTTTGGCCTAATCATAATATTGATAATCCATACACATGGCCTGAATAATAGAGCACGATAACATGTAAGTACTATGGCCAATACGGCTTAGCTAATAATCACTGCAACACTGTGCGACCCATATATACTCGATGGAGGCAACATGCCAAATACTGGTGAAATATACACTATATGCAGGTAGTTGTATGATATCATGTATATATAAGACTGTCACCTAGTACCACAAGTGGGTGTCGATTGGGCCCCTCAGTGACATTATTCATCTCATCCATCTAGTGTGCAAGTCAAAATTCAAAAACATAATAAGTATATCAAATCTGGGCGTGGACATGTCATATTGTGCTAAAGTACAACGCTGGACTGATCTTATAACCTTTCGAAAACTGAAGGGATCTCATCTTTAAGGTTTTATTAATTCGAAAGAGCGGTCAAATGACCTGTAGGTAGTGGGATCCAATAAAATGCAACTAACTATGTTTTATGATATAAATCAAATTATGTCAGCCAAGTAGAAGGTTAAGAAGAAGAGAGTCCTAGCGGACATACGAAGAGCTCCTCGTCCTACCGTGACAAGCCCAACTCTTAGTGGCCTAGTGATACAGACAACTACATGCTCTTGTATGATGAATGCATGCAATGAATAAATAGTCCTAGATGCGGCAAAAATGCATGACATGCACCAGGAAATTAAATAAACACACACTGATCTAATCAGATATGATAATCGTGCTTGCACGTATATATATCTTGCAATAAATTGAATATGTTAATAAACCATGTGCTAAAGTCATATAGGTGATGTTTGTATATTAGGAACATCATCTGTGCCTAAACCCACACACTTGATATATCAAAAGATGTCTGTGTGTCCAAGGGATCTTGACACCTGACCTTGAGATATCATAATATACAAAACAATCACACAATATCTTGATAATTATTAAAATAATCTAATATGGTTGGTAAATTAGTTGGCAACCCAATAGTTAAATAGTTAGGCGGATTGAGATCTTAAACTTAAAAGATGTCAACTAAACAGATTCAATTTGGCCTCTGCGGAGCGAATTGACATGTCTTAATTATCCAAACTAAGAATGCAAATACTGATTTTTATTAATTAAGATTTTTATTATTTAATAAACTAATTAATTTCATGGTGGAATTAATTAAGGTCATACATTTGGTTCATTTAAAATTAAACATGTACGAAAATTATTATTACATTGCTTATTTAATTAATCAATATTGGAAAGCAATCTGAACGACTCGAACACGATCAAAATTTTATGAAGTTGACATCTTTTTATTGTTATAATCTTCATTAGGTAATTTATGAAGCTTTTGATTGCACACCATCAACAAATGCACAATACTCAATCCAAACCACAATAAAGGTTCAAACTTCATGTAAAATCAAATTTTTATAATGATCTAACGTGCAAAACATAATAAATAACATACCAAATGATATGATCTATATGACTCTATCAAGATCTATATGGAAACAATGCAAATCATGCAAAATAACAAAAGAAAAAGGAAGAAAAGTGTACCCGAAATAAAAGGGAGAGAAGGGGAGAGAGAAGGGGAAAGAAGGAAGAGAAAAGGAAGAAGAGAAGGGTGAAAGAGAGGGGATGAGGGTGGAAGTGGTGGAGAGGGCCGGCCAAGAGGAGAGGGAGAAGGGGAGAAGGGGTGAAGAGAAGAGGAGATGATTTGGGAAGTGGCAACAAGGATTTTATAAAAAAGAAACAACTCTACCCATGAGCGCTGCGCCATGCACTAACGAGCACTGTAGTGTTAAACACAAGCGCGTCAGCACCACGGCCATGGAGTTCCAATGATGTGGCACTGGACCCCAAGACAGTGAAAAGAGAGAGAAATATATAGAAGAAGAGTGGACAAGAGTTGGGCCTAACTGGGGAAGGCTGCTAGGGCATGTCTAGGACTAGAGGGTACGCCAAGGATGCATGCAACACGACCCTAATGTGACACACGACCCTAGGCTAACTAAACACCTGGGACAACCACAAGGCCACCACATGGTAATTATGGCCAATTGGATAAAACTCAATGGCAGACACGCCTAATGCCCATGTCCACAACAACACACAAGGACCCACTTAATGCCAACCCGTTCGAACCAGACCTATTGAACATTAACTGAGTCGAACCAAAGCCAAACCAGCTGCAAAAACACCAAATTGACTGGTCAAGTTTTACACCTTTATCTTTGCCAATGTGAAGAAGTCATTCACAGGTACAATTCGAGGCAAGCAGCCAATAATGTAGAGGTCATTGGACTTAGCAAGCTTTGACACATACAAGTGATCATCATATGTGTGGGCTATAAAGTGTTCTGCAAGAAATCAGATAAGGGTGTTTGGAGCTAGTCAAAGATTTCTATGTCAATCTTGATGGAAGGGTTGATGACAAGGTCTTTGTCTGGGGAAATAGATCAACATGTCTAGTGAGACAATTAACCAATTGTTTGGGGCACTAGATCATGATGAGCATGAGTACTCAGTACTCGTGGACGAGGAAGTGGATACCAATGAGCTAGTGAGAAAATTATGCCTAGCCGACAAGGAAGTCATATAGGAAATAAGAAAGAATAACCAAAATCTAAGTTTCAATGTTGGGGCACTTCAACCCAATTGGACGCCATTGTTCAAGCTCATATGCTATAGATTGATCCCGACACACACCTCCCACATCACCTTGGATAGTGCTATTATGTTATGTGTGATGATTGGAAAGAGGAAGATAGTTCCTAGCTGGATCATATGCAACTATATTATTGACTTGGTCAAGCCTTGTAAGGGTCTTTGGTTTCTAGGTATCATCACCCAATTATGCATCCAATCCAGTGTGGAAATTGACATGAGTGTAGAGAAAATTAAAGTTGGGCTAGCTATATCTTCCAAGGCATAATCTGACACACCACTGTTTAGAAGCCAAAAAGTTTCGGTAGAAATTGTAACACCCCAAATCTGGTTCACGCTCGTGAACCAAACCAGCATGTCACAGGCCCCAGTTAGGTCGGCTAACCCGAACCTAACTCATGCGGATCCAATCCCAGAGTCTTAAGATGAAGATACAATTCGCAATGCATGGATGAATGCACAAATCCTAACATGGTATTACATGAATGACATGCAAATCTAAAGTACACACCAACACAATTACGATCAAAATCGATGAAAATTCTAAAATACAACGGACAGAAGTCTCCCCTAAAAGTAGAATTAGAGTCCACCCTGTCAAAATAATATATACAAGTATATATGCATATATCAACAATTTCATCTACACACAATCTAATATACTGTAAACTCATTCTAAAACTGGGGTCTAACCCACAATGCTTCCACTACACACTCTATTCATGTTTCACATTCTATCATGTCTTAACATTTAATCATGTCACATCATCACGTCTCAAGCATTTAATCACACCATTCACTATATAATAACATCATAAACACAATATAATCACTCAATCGAATGACTTGTGTGCAAGCGACGACAGTGCTCCTCCGTCCAAACTGGCTCTTCAACTCGTAATTGTTACCTACATATAGTATAAAAACACATCAACAACAAGTGTTACTGGTCCAGAAAATAAAATAACTATAACAAGCTGGATATGAGAGCAGACTCTCATATAAAAGAAAACATCATATGCTCCACGCGAACACTCTGAAGGGCACTACTGAGGAGCCACTAGGCTGCAGACCTGGTAGCATCCTGATCTATCTGGTACTGTGCCACTCACGACCCTTCTTTTCCAGTACATCACGTAAAACTTTATCCTAAGCCCTCTCCTTACCTCCATATTTCTCCTAGCCTTGAGCACGAAGGCCGAGTACTCTCAGGCAGTCGCCTTTAGTACCCTTTGAACCATAAGTCCGAACATGCGCTGTACTAAACAGTACCCGTAAACCTCCCCGTTCTCCAGGTGTGAGGAACTCAAACGCAGAGTTGTCAGGATCCCTCGGGAATGGAATAGTCCGCTAGTACTAATCCAGAGCCCGCTTTCACAGCCACGACATTCGCTCATGGTACATGCAGTTGGTTTCTCCATCTCTCGTCTCACTGAAAAAGCAAAGACTACATATATATAGGGCTGGGTAGGGATTTATATAATAGGCCCAAAGGCAACTTGTGGTGGATCTTGTTTTCGAAATGATCTTCGAGGGGTTATTAATCCGGAAAACTGTTCGGTTAAATGGCCCAAGTTAAGTGGGTTCTGATAAAATGCCACTTAACCTGTCCTGCGGATAATGAAATAAACATACAATAGAAGAGCGTAAAACAGAGACGAGTCCTAAACGGACCTGGTAGAAGCTCCAAGCGTGTCATCGGCGAGCTCCTATTCCGTACCTACACATAAAAACTAAATACTAATGCCCGCTAACTAAATGATGCATCAACTCAACGAATATCACACGCAACACCATTATCATCCATCACAATGACCAATCAAATAATCATAAAAGTAAATAATCCTAACTTGTCCTATTCATACCAATTTTACTGTGTTTTTCTAAGTTATGTCATGATCACTTATCATGGTGAGACTCGATCTACCTCATTAGATCACTTACTATTCATTCGCAATTACTCAAATCATAGAATCATCCCTTTACTCATAATTAGGCATTACTCATGATGGTTAATCAAATCTAGCATACTGTGCTAACAGTCATCAAGACAACTACTCAATTTTAGCATGCTATGCTAACAATCATCTCAATTTTAAATGATCAACATTGAGGTAATTATACCTCACATCATTGATAATCGGCGACGGCTAGGGTTTCATCACGTGTCTCGAAGCTCGAATTCGACGCTCGGCTGCGTCCAAAGTTGATCAGGTTCAACTGGATGAACTCCGCGGAAGATCTTCCAAATTCCTGCAAATCTGGTTTTCCGGCAGGTTTCGGCAGTTTTCCGGCAACTTACGGCGGTTTTGCGGCAACAACCGCCGGCGGCGTCTACTGGCTGGAAAGCATTGGTATGGGGTACCATTAGAACCGGCTTGGCGAGCCCGACACGTCCACGATGTCGACGTGGTGGGCCAAGGTGGTGGCTCTCCAGAAAATGGCTAAAACAGAGGGTCGGTGATGGGTGACTAAATCCAACCGGGATGGGCGGCGATGGGTTTCGATCTGGTTAGGGAAGCTCACTGGAGGGTCGAAGGTGCTGAGGCGATTACTGGACCGAGGCGGCGACGGTCGCCGACGACGCAATCGACGATGGAAGCGCAACACGGACGCGGCACTTGGCGCGGTGATCCGGCGTTGTGGCGGCCAAATGGTGGCCAGAACTGGTCAGGGAGGCATGGCGACGCTGTGGCGGGGCCAGTCGGCGACAATCGGCGGCAGGCCGGCATCGACAACGGCGGCAACGACAAGCAAAAGGGGCAGCGTCGGGGCTGGGGTTTGGGCGAGGTAGATGAGAAGGTCGGGGGTATTTGGTGGCAAACTCATAAATAAGACTTGACTCGTCTCCAGCTCGAGTCAAGAATAATAACTAAGTCATATTAAATCCTAAAAAAAGTCGAGAAAAATCCCATAAAATCAAACAAACACAACAACAATATAATGATATGCTCTATGACTAACAACCCACCCAAACTACCCATAACGCGTCCTAACACGATAAACGGCCTAAAACTAATTCTGCGATCCACTATATATAAAAATTAAAAAAAATGACTGGCATACTCTCATATATTCTGATAACTCATTATGTTCTGCTGTGTTCATGACGTTATCATCATATACTTGGGTACGCATGACCCTCATAGCTCATACACATGACTGGCGTCAGCTCAGTACATGTGTTCTGAAACTGACTCGACTCGAAAAATAACAGTCGAACCGACTGGTTCTGAATATAAAACCCTGACTCGAATCGCGGGTTTTACAATCTGCCCTCCTTATAAAAATTTCGTCCCCGAAATTTTAACTCATGGAGGTTCTACTGAAACTGAACCTAGAAGTTGGATACACATCAACTATATCCGTTACTCTTCAATAGTCATAGACATCCTCACTGATTATAGTGGTGCCGACATGGCTAATCCGGCTAGTGATGCTGACCATCTCAAACATTCTGATTCTAATCCATCTGTAGCTATTCTGAAATTATCATCATCATAGTCTTCTATTCTGATCCCTACTGCTAACTCAGCGGGAGAACCTAGATCACCTCTAAGGGCCTATTGGGTGCGTCAAGCAGATACTCTAGAGTATCGCAAGGTTCTAATCTGGGCTATGCCTGGGAAAACTACATCGAGGGTAAGACCACCTTCTAACATCTACCCATGTCCCTGAACCTCATCTAGGTGAAAAGTACAACTACAAATACTCTTAGGAAACTCCATCCTAAGTCCTACAACCATACTAAGGTGTGCTACGAGTCTCCTGTTAGGTACGAGTGTATAGGCTAATGAGCTGCATGGCTCACTATCGCCAGTCTTAAATCCAACTCTCAAGTGTCCCTGTATAAGGAACTGGATCGTTCACTGGGCCCTAATTGACTCGGTCCTGAGTCAAGTATCTCACTCTGTTCCATAAGAGAACAAGGATAGCTGCTATGACTCTACTGCATACCATGGCTCAGGTGACTATCTATACAACCACTACTATTGCTGAAAGGAGGCGAGAACACCTGTACATACACAGCTGTGTCTCAAGGAGTATGATAACATACTCTGCATGGTCCGTAGAGCCTGCATCTGGTCTATGGCATGTACTCTGGTCAATGTATACTCATCGCAATCATCTGGATAAACTGATGGTAGAACTGATATATCTAGAGGGGTGTGGAAATTCTCAAGTGAAAACTCCACTTTGTCTAACATCTCTGGGTTATAGGAAAAGAGGCTAAATCTTGTGTAAACTATTCACATCGCTCAAGAACTCTCAATAGGTGCTCTCTCATTCTCACATGTGGTATCTGACGCCAGGTAAATGGGGAACTCCACTAGGCTAAGAAAAACCTGCTACATAGGTATGTCACTCTAATCTGTGGTGAGGTCAAGGTGTCATGTAAGTGGTAGGGGAGATGAAATCCCTATGTAGCATACTGGGTGGCCAAACCAAAATATCGGTAGGTCTATGGACTTGTCTCTAAGATCACCACGATTTACTACGCCACAGGTGATTAGTCTGTGGAACAGTCAATCAATGACAAATCTAAGAAACGACTCCTAAGTGGCCCTAGTTCAATCAGCTAACAGTAGGCACGTGTTTCTCGATACTGTACTAGTCACGCACTTCTAAACGGGCGGGGTTCAAACGACCCAAAGAACCACCGTCTCCCCTCAAGTCTACGAGGACTCATAATGAGGTTCGACACGTGTCTCGTCCGCTCTTCAGTGGTGTGTGACCTGCCGTCCCGTACCGATTTGTAGTACTAATCTTGACTCACATGACTACTACCGCTGTGGTAGACTCTCAAGCAAGGCTATCAATCAAAGATGAGCATACACTGGTATCACTCCGTTTGGTCAGCATGGTCTACTCTATTTGAAGTCCCTGTCTGCAACGCTCTCAAGCTGCGATGAAATCCTCATCGGAAGATCGGTCTGCAAACATCTGCCTGTACTATAAACCCTAATCAGTACCATAGAGGTACCTCTATACTCAGGGCAAGGCTCAATCCTATGTTTCAAGGTGAGAACCTAATTGTGCTGGTAAGACACAAGGGAATCACTATCCTTCTAAAGGACACTTCCTCACTAACCCTCTATTTATGCCCAACACTCTAATACAAGTCAAACTCCTATCGTCTAGTAGCCAATCCCTAAATGGGTTCAACGGAGTGTGACCGTCTACTAACCATCTGATCTATATATGCTGGTTGTGGCCCATGCATGCATTATCATGCAATTTGCACAGTCTGATCATTGTGACCATCCCATCTGGAGGTCATACTGTCATGTTCCCTGATTCTGTCCATGCGCATCCCTATGAGACTGTCACTAACATTGCCTAATGGGGTTATCTTGCAATATACATCTGACCCAAGGGTGTCAGGTCAAAACAATAATTGCAAGAGAGCTGTATAGTCAAATCCTATGCTATCTCATCCAAATAACTTCACTTTTCCTAACTCTTCTCTATTCTGCTAATTTCCATTGTAGCTATATCTTGCTCCTCAAATTCTGGTCCTACTAAGATCTAACTAATCTAATTGGTCGGCGGATGAGCAATACACGGACGGCGGTAGTGCATCTTCGGTCGGTGGTAGTGCATCTCGGACGGCGGTTGTGCACCTTGGTGGTGGTTGTGTGACTCGGTCGGCGGTCGTGCAACTCGGTCGGCGGTCGTGCAACTCGGTCGGTGGTCGTGCAACTCGGTCAGCGGTTGTGCACTCGATTGGTGGTTGTGCACTCGGTCGGCGGTTGTGCACTCGGTCGGCGGTTGTGCAACTCTATCGGCAACAGTGCTACCTAAGTGCTAAAAAAATCTGATCCTGGTCGTATGCATCCTAAATCCACTATTTTCTCTCACATATCTTCCTCCATTTATATGTCTCCCTAGATGTGGTTGCTAACAACTCTGCTTAGGTTGTCCAATCATGCGTGTCTGATCCGGAAGGGTTTGGATCATGGTGCTAACACATATGATGGTAAACCTATGCCGAACCCACTCTAATCTCCTGCAATCTGGGTGGCTGCTTTCATCAGTGTTGACTGGCCCTCAAATGGCAATCACTGATCTGGTACGTTATCTCTAGTGGAATCCCATCAAATATCTGATCTTGTAGGCAATGGTGGCCCCGATCTTTTCCTCATCACATTGAGACCCCTGTCTGGTAAAGAGAATCCAAAACTGCTACCTTTAGGTCATAACTAGTGGAAGAGGAGGATGTGGTGAAGTACCCATTGGACTATCGATCCACCTCACTAGTCATCCTCACTCATCACTATCTTCTGGAAATGGTCCATCTCATGTGTTATCTAACTTGCTAGTATCTTCTATACTTCAAGCTCTTTACTGTTACCCCTTTCTTTTTAACTCATTCCCATCATGTGCACCATGTCCCATGAAAACAGGACTAATGTGGTGACATACAAGACACGAACACCTGGTCAATCATCCAATTCAGCCTCAGCTGACTGAAAATGCGTTCACCCATACTCATCCAAATCTCTTTTGCAAAGGATGGAATCGGTGGGTCTCTAAGCCCATCATGACAAACCAATCAGATTCTTGCTGACATCTAGATCTGGGTTAAGATGGGATCTTATACCCATTCTACCTCTGCTAGCATTACGACATACCCTGCACACATCTAGCTAACAAACCGTGTAATATCATGATAAAAAATCCATAGGAATGATCGGTCGGCTTAACTAATGTCAATTCCACATATGTCTGATCAAGGCCTGAATACATTGTTATCCAAACAACTAATGAAGAAAAATCTGCATGTAAAGAAAGTAGACAGAACATACCTGCCAGCTGGACTCGGAGC
This sequence comes from Piper betle, assembly GCA_033002965.1. Classification (NCBI taxonomy): domain Eukaryota; kingdom Viridiplantae; phylum Streptophyta; class Magnoliopsida; order Piperales; family Piperaceae; genus Piper; species Piper betle. Next base: position 15,887 of record JAURVB010012379.1, read on the forward strand.
AGTCTTTGCACACACATCACCTATAAAAGTCTCTCACATCTTAATCGGTCGAGAGTGGGTTTGATACCAATTCTGTAACACCCCAAATCCGGTTCACGCTTGTGAACCGAACCGGCATGTTACAGGCCCCGGTTAGGTCGGCTAACTTGAACCTAACTTGTGCGGATCTAATCTCGACGTCTTAAGATGTAGATACGACTTGTCATGCATGGATAAATGCATAAAACCCTAACATGATACTACATGGATGACGTGCAACCTAAATTTCACATCAATACAATTACTCGTAAAAATTCTGAAATAAAACAGACAGGGTCTCCCCTCAAAGTGCAATTATGGGCCCACCCTGTCAAAATAATATATATATATATATATATATATATATACACGTGCATCCATGATTTCATTCACACAAAATCTAACATATTATGAATTCATACACGTGCATCCATGACTTCCGCTGCGCATCTCTGGATGTCAATCACCTGATCTCGTATCTGCACACCCGGGGAAATTCTGCGTTAGTGATTACAACACTAAGTAGTATAATAGATAAAACAAAACAAGTACATTCCAGTATTTCCTTATGTTTATTTTAATATGCGGTAGAGCAATTCCACTATACTCCAAAACAATGCGGAGGAGGTATCCGCTGTGATCCGCACACCCTGGCTGTAGCCTTTTTGTGGGGAGGCTACCACTACCGTCTCCAGTGTCAGTGCCTCGCACACCCCGG
>JAURVB010012380.1:0-100047 GCA_033002965.1 Piper betle
TCTAAAAAATTTCATAAAAATGGGAAAAATCCCATAAAATCAAACAACACCAAAAAAATTATAATGACATGCTCTAGAACTATCAACCCACCCAAACTGCCCGAACGCGTCCTAACGCGGTAAACGGCCTAATACTAATTCTACGATCCACTATATATAAAAATAAAATAAATAAAAAAATGACTGGCATACTCTCATATATCTGATAACTCATTCTGTTCTGCTGTATTCATGACGTTATCATCATATATTTGGGTACGCATGACCCTCATAGCTCATACACGCGACCGGCGTCGGCTTGGTACACGTGTCCTGAAACTGACTCAACTCGAAAAATAACGGTCGACCCGACCGGTTTCGAATATAAAACCCTGACTCGAATCGTGGGTTTTACATGTCTAGACTTGTGGTTTCAAAGGGTACTGAAGGAGACTGCCTGAGGTACTCGGCCTTCGTGCTCAAGGCCAGGAGTAATATGGAAGGTGCAGAGGGCGGAAAGGAACGAGATTTGACGCGAGAAGCAATAGAGAAATGGCTGAGGCATGAGAATGTGAAAGATAGGGGGATGCTGTCGACCCGAGGGCGACGGCTCCTGTATGTGCCCTGATGAGAGTTCTTGAGGAAGTATATGGTTTTCATTCAATAGGAGAGTTTGCTCTCCTGTGCCAGATTGATATTAGTTATTTTCCGGGCCGGTAACACTCGTTACTGACGGTTTTTCTATATATATGTAGGTGAGAAATGCGAAGGATGAAAGCTGTCGGGACTGCGGAGGAGCAGCACGGAGCCGCGCACACATGTACCTGCCGCGTGTAACGTATAATGATGGTGTGAACGATAATTTTGATGTGTTTGCTTGAGTGAATTACTTGTTATGAAACGAACTGATAAATATGAATGAGTAGGGAGCCTTGGAGTACAAACTCGGCTCAAGTAAAAACGAATGAGATAATGGTTGAATGTCAGGGTAGATTATTATGTGTTACCGTATTTTTATAAAATAGTATATATTTTCTTTTGGTTTCTCATTTATTATTTTGTCTTGTCTTTGCTTGTACATCATAGCATGCATGTAGCACTACGTTAGAACCCACGCATCCCATCCATGCATTTCATGTTTGCATCTTCATCTTGAGACACCGAGGGCAGATCCGGGTCGGCTTAACCGAACCCAGTAGATTAGCGAACGGTTCGGTCGTCGGTGACATTTCCGGGTCGGTTCACGGGTGAGCCGAAACGGGGTGTTACATAACTCGTACTTTATTATAGTATAACTGAAGGTATCATTTGTATATCGGGCATACTCAACCTTCATAACATGTTCATATAATCATCTGACCCAATACTCATGGCCTAAAAACTATTTTAGCTCGAACTCATTTGAACTGACTCAAGTTTGGCCTAAACTGGGCAAAACTATAAATGGGTAAAATCCTTACCTAAAGTAGGGTTTTATATTTTTATTAAAAATAAATAGTTATTATTTATTTAATAATAATAATAATTAGTTAGTACAATTTTGTTATTAGTATATATATTAATGATATGTGGGTCTTTAGCTAGCCAACATTGTTCATGGCTATAAGCTCAAAAAGTAAATCAAATGAAGACAATATTTCATATTTTAAAATGAAACACATTGAATCATTAATCCACAGAGTCAGAAGATGATCGCAGGTTAATACTAACTAGTCGCTAACCATCCCAACGTGTGGCTAAAAGATTCGAAACAATTTTTAATTACAATATAATTTAAAATAAATTCTAATTATAATACAATTTAAAATAAATTCTCATTATAATATAATTTAAAATAATTCTAATTATAATATAATTTAAAATAAATTCTAATTACAAATAGAGGTGGGCATCGGTCAGATGGACATCAGACAAACTATTACCATGTCCATCAAAATCTTGTTGGATAAAATTTATCGATCGACTTCAGACATTAAATTATCTGTAGGGCCTGAGCAATATCTGCCGACAGTCCGAAAAACCACCGGGATTAGAGGCAAACTCCTATGCGTCGTGGCTGCCTCTGTCGCAAAACCCTTCTGTGTCGTCGCAAAATCACTCTGGACTACACGACGCAAAACTCGCCTTGCTCTTCGCTACGGACCGCCTCCTCTGCCTCTTGCGTTTGTCGCCCTTTGCACCACAGCAACCCCTCCGCTGGGACCGGCTCGGCAAGCCCGACGAGTCTACGACCTCAACGTGCTCGGCAAAGGTGGTGGCTCGCCAGAAAATGGCTAAACAGAGGCAGTCGGATGGTGGGTGATTAGATCTGGCCGGCCTGGGCGGCAATGAGCTCCGCTCTTGTTGGGGAAAGCCGTGGGACGGTCGTCAATGTCAAAGTGGTAATTGGACGGCCACGACGACAGTCGTCGGCAAAATCAATGACGCGAGCACATCGCTAGGCGCGGCGTTGGGAGGCCGGGCGACAGTCGGTGTATCACGGCAACGCCGCAGCGGGGCCTAGACGGCGACGTCAACAGCGTCGGCAACGACAAGCAAAAGGGGGCGGCACGACAAGGGTTTGGACAGGGAAGAGAAAAAGGGTCGGGGGTTGATCGATGGCAATATAGTAAATAAAATTTGACACGTCTACTGTCCCGAGTCAATAATGATAACTAACTCGAAATAAATCCTTAAAAAATCCACAAAATAAAAAATCCTATAAAATAAAACAAACACTACAACATCATAATAACATGTCCTATAACTAACAACTTACCTAAATTCCCCGTAACGTGTCCTAACGCAGTAAACGGCCTAAAACTAAAAAAATAATTGGCATATACTTATATATTCTAATAACTCATTCATTTCTATTGTATTCATGACATTATCATCATATACTTGGGTACGCATAACCATCATTACTCATATATACGACCGGCATCAGCTCAATACACATATTCTAAAACATACTCAACTCGAATCGACGTCTGAACCGATCGCTCAGATTGCGGGTTTTACTCTATGTTTATAATGTGATATATTTTTTCGAAGATGGATTATACAAGTTCATTATTAAGTATAAATAAATAAAGTGGATGTGAAAAAGATAGCAAAAATTTGATTGCTAAAGAAAGAGAACTTATAGACAGTACATCATAAAAGAGAAAAATAGTATCCGGTATATGTGTCTATTTTGATAGAAAATATTAAAAGAATGGAACATCTCCTACTTGTTGTTATTGTAAAAAAGTTTGAAGGAACTAAAAGTTATGAAACTACTCATTTATAGAAGTATATTGAAGGAAAATATCCTACTTTCAAAATAAAGAGGATATAAAATATGAGTAATTAACTTTTTCTATTTTTTATGTAGGGAGCTAGACGAAGAATCAATTATTAGAATATTTTATCTTTAAAATATATGTAATATTGGACTATATTTTGATGTCAATGATTATTTTAAAGTTTCTATACATTGATTATCTTTTATTTGACTTTAAAAATTGAGAGCATGTTAATTAAATTGTAAGTGGGTTGATATGATTATTAATGTGAATATATAGTTCTAAATTCTTAAATATAAGAATGACTTTTATCCTTTTTATATGTATGTAATTATAATATTAGTCTTACAAATATTGAAGACATTATTATATTATTGATATAAAATATCAGACACTCGATCGGTCGTTCGGTTGGATAAAAAAATATTCACATTTGGTTTGTTTTAATTTAGTCGAATTCGGTCAGTCAAATTCGGTCAGACATGTTTCGGACGTCAAGAGGGATGGATAAATTCGGACGTATGCGCCCACCCTTAATTGCAATATAATTTAAAATAAATCCTAATTATAATAGAAATTAAAATAAATCCTAATTATAATAAAATTCAAAGTAAATTATAATTACAATAGAAATAAAAACAAATCTTAATTATAATAAAAAATTAAAAGTATTACTAATAAAAAATAAAATAAAATATTATAAAATAATTGAAAGACAAGTTACAAAACTGTATTAAAAATCTTTAATTTTATATATTAATAAGTATAGATAAATGTATAAATATACTTTACAGAGGCATTATGTACCAAATTCTAATTATAGCTTTTATAAGTTGTAATTTTTATTTAGCGTAATTTAGTGGGTCTCGTTAGTAAAATCTATACAAATAAATATAAAACGAACAATTAGGATAATTATAAAATTTTAAATCAATCAACCATTGAAACCCTTATCTTAATTTATCATAATAATTACAATAAAAAATGATTTGAAAATGTTTTTAATTTCAATGACCGCAATCTTGGGTTTCAATTCAAAAATCGCTCCGCCTTCCCCCCAACCCCAACGGCTACTCGCCGCCGCCGTCGTCGCCGTTCCAATTTAGGGTTTTCTCATGTCCGCCTCCATTTCTCCCCCCGCAGCCGCTGATTCCCGGCAAACCCTTCCCCCTTGATCTCCACCTCCCCCAATTCGAGTTTGTCCGGCACAAATTTCTCGAAGATCGGCGCTGCCAGCACAGGGTCCGCCATGAAAGGCTCCTTGCCGAGAAGCCGGGCGTGGAAGAACATCTCGCCGGCGGACGCCACCCCGTCTCCGCAGCGGCACGACCTGGCTCGGAAGTTCAGATCCGAGAATGTCGATCCGAATATCTTCGCGGAGGCCGCGCCGCCGCCCAAGCCGCCGGTGCCCAAGGGGAGGAGCCCGCTCCCGCCGCGGCCGCCGCAGCACCCGGGGTCGAATCCCCTCAAGCGGAAGCTTGACATGATGGCCGTGCCCGAGAATGGGGTCTCCGGGAGCTTGCATTCGGGCGTGAAGGTGCATTTCTTGGGAAAAAGGTGGTTGCTTTGTGGGTTATGTGGAGATAGGTTTGGATTTTTTTGGTGATTTGTTCGTCTGTTTGATTTAGGTGGTGGTCAGGATGAGACCCCTCAAGGACGGGGAAGGGGAGCAGATAGTGCACAAGGTTTCCCTAATTCGGTTTCGGTTCTTGATAATGTATTTGGCTTTGATTCTGTTGCAGACACGGATTCCACTCAGGTGATAGTTATTGACTAGCTTGCTTTGCGAACCTGCTCAAATTTGGTTTATCTACTTTTTTATGGCACTGGCGATAATTTGGTTTTGAGCAGACAGCTTAACAATACGTTTACATTTATCTTGATGTCAGCAAGATGTTTTTGAGCTTGTTGGAGTGCCACTGGTTGAGAACTGTTTGGCTGGGTTCAATAGTTCGATTTTTGCGTATGGCCAGGTTAACCATTTGCATACAGTGAAACAAAGAGAAACCAATTTGTTGCAATTTATTTATTTTTTCCCCATTTGATTAGAGTTTTTAATTTGTTCTGTCTTTTTTGCTTTACCAAAGACTGGTAGCGGAAAGACATTTACCATGTGGGGCCCTACCAATGTGTTAATTGAAGAAGAATTTTCAACTAACGATCAGAAAGGTCTAACACCTCGTGTTTTTGAGAGGCTGTTTTCTCGCATTAACGAGGTATGCGGTTTGTGAACTTTTTCTTGTAGCCACTCCTTACGATGCTTGACCTGCTGGCATGATACATGTTCCTTCATGTAGGAGCGGGTAAAACATTCTGAAATAGAGCTGACATATCAATGCCGTTGCTCTTTCTTAGAGGTATCAATCCATGTTGATTTTATGACACACGATCTTGGGTTCCATTAATTATTCTGATGTATTTTATTTTTTTCTGAAACAGATATATAATGAACAAATCACTGATTTGTTGGATTCAAATCAAAAGAACCTTCATGTGAGAATTTTATCACTTTAATGCTTTCTTTCGTCCAATATTTTGATGATTGATGAATGCGCCTTCTCTAAGTTGTTTTCATTTTACGTGCTTAATAGATTAGGGAAGATGTGAAATCTGGTGTATATGTTGAGGATTTGACAGAAGAATATGTTTATGATGTAAACGATGTAATAAAGCTTCTCATAAAGGTACCAATTGACCAACATCTTATATTATCTGGTTCTTTCTCCTTGCCAGCCTTGATTATGCTATGTTGGAGCTTACTCATTTGTTGCAACAATGCAGGGATTAACAAATAGGAGGATTGGTTCAACAAGTATAAATGCAGACAGTTCTCGCTCTCACACTGTGTTTACTTGTGTAGTTGAATTTCGATCGAAGGTACGATTGTTTCCTATCTCATTGTTGTACTCAAAATATGCATGTACTTCTCAAGTATGTTCTCTTGTTTTAGGGATTCAAAAAAGCACCACAATCCTACAAAGTTTTAGCGTTCTCCTTTTCTGTTAATAAAATATGAAGAAAAATATTGGGGCAAAAATTTAATCTGATTCTGCGTATAGACACTTTCTTATTGCAGTCCGCAGATTTTAACTTGTAGTCATTTTAACATGGATGTGTTTGTTGTAGAATATGGTAGATAATGCACGCAGATTTAAAATTAGTAGAATCAACCTGGTTGATCTTGCTGGTTCAGAAAGACAAAAGCTGACTAGGGCTGCAGGAGAACGTTTAAAGGAGGCTGGGAACATAAACCGATCACTTTCACAGCTAGGGTATGATGCTACTACTTGCTTACCTAGCATGGTTAACGATTAAGAAGTTTTAATAGTTTCAATTGAGTACGATTCTCATTTATGAAGCAGGAACTTGATTAATATTTTAGCCGAAGTTTCTCAGTCAGGAAAGCAAAGGCATATCCCATATAGGGATTCCAAGTTGACTTTCTTGCTTCAGGAATCCCTTGGTGGCAATGCAAAATTAGCTATGATTTGCTCTATATCTCCAGCACAAAGGTACACATTTATTTCATCCTTATCATATACATTTGATATGTACCTCTTTTTGGACTTGACATTGGTTTGTAATTGCAGTTGCAAAAGTGAAACATTTAGTACACTACGTTTTGCACAGCGGGCAAAAGCAATTAAAACTAAGGCAACTGTGAATGAAGTACGCCAAGAGGATGTGAATTCTATGCGAGAAATTATCCGTCAATTAAGGGTATTTTTTACTTTTCTAGGCTATTTTGCAATGTTCTTTTGTAGCATATTTCATTCCCATTTAAATTGATCCTTTCTGTTATGATTGTTAGGATGAACTTATGTGGCTGAAGTCCAATGGAAAATTTCCAGCTTATAATGGATGTTCCTCAACTGGATGGAATGTCAGAAAGAGCTTGAGTCTTTTGAAGAAGAGCTTGAGTCATCCCATGACAATGGCAATTGTGGATGAAGATGGTGACGAAGAGATGGAGATTGATGAGGATGCTGTTGAAAAGTTATGTGTTCAAGTCAGTCCTGAACCACCTTATCCACATAGTGCACAAACTCCATGTACGAAGTTAAAGAACAGAGCTAACAATTTAGAATCTGAAGAAACTGATGTCATTATGGAAGACTGTCAAGATGAAGTTTCTTCATCTGTCAAAGTTGACAGTCCGATAACTGTATGTTCTGGTCATGAGGGAGTTTGTGCTGCAAAAATTTCTTTAAATGATGATGCCCCTATGTTGAATTCTGTAAGACAAGCAGATGTTAATGATGAGAAGATTGCAAGCCCCAAAAACAATGAGTTGCAGGCCAAAGGTTTTGCACAAGATTTGAGTGGTCAGAGGAACTCCACAAGCACTTTTAATCTCAGCACTGAGCCCTGTCATTTATCTGCAGAAGTGAACTCTCCAATAATAACAGCTTCACCAACTGTTGACCATGATAGCAGAAAAACTCCTTGGACTTCAGTGGCTTTATCAGCATCTGGGATACATAAATCTGTGTGTGAATCAAAGGTTCATTCTTGCAGTCGAAAGGATAGTGATTGCTCTCCAACTAATTATTTGGAAGCAAGCCTTACCCGAGGTCTGCAGCTTCTTGAGAGCCACAGTAGGCATAATGTTTTGAGGTCAAAAGTGCTTGAACTTGGAGAAATTCACTGACATAAAAATTGAGACTCCAAGAGTTCAAAGAGGACATGATCTTGATCGCAGTCAGGTTATTTCATCATTAGTGCCCACAGATGGGTCTCAGGCCACCGAGAAGCTGAGACAAATTCCTAAAGTAAGATATAAGCATCCCTCTTTTAGTTACAGTAACCTTGTTTATGGGTATGTTTTTTGTCCTCTTTTTGCAAAGCAAACCTTTTGTTTCCTTTTTGTGATGATTTTCACTGTAATGGAGCAGCATGCTTTTACATATATGCAGCCGCTAACTCAACATCTCTCATATTATTTTTAATAGGCAGTGGAGAAGGTTTTGGCAGGGGCCATTAGGAGAGAGATGGCACTGGAAGAAATTTGTGCAAATCAGGCAGCCGAGATTACTCACTTAAACCGTTTGGTATGTTTTTATGAATCTGTTTTTTCTTCTTTCTCAACTTTTTTTCTTATTTCCTCCTTATAGTCACTATGAAACCATCTTCTGCACTTGCTTTCAGGCGCAACAGTACAAGCATGAACGTGAATGCAATGTCATAAATGAGCAGATCAGGGAAAACAAAATCCGTCGCCTTGAAAGCCTTATCGATGGTGTAATGCCATCAGAAGACTACATGAAGGAAGAGTTTTTAGCTCTTGCAAATGAGCACCAGGTATCTTGCTTGTTTAGTGCAATTTGTTGTTAATTCTATTTTTTAGTTATATTTTTTTGTTGACCGTCTCTTTTTCCAATGGTCAGCTTCTGAAGGAGAAATATGAATATCATCCTGAAGTTTTGAGAATGAAGATTGAACTTAAAAGGGTTCAAGATGAGCTGGATAAATATAGAAATTTTTTTGATATGGGGGAGAAAGATGTGCTAATGGAAGAGATCAAGGATCTTAGAAGCCAACTGGAGTACTATGTTTATTTCTCAACTAAGAAAGCTTCAGATCATAAAAGTGTAATGCTCCACTTAACATATCCCAGTCATATTGATTCGGCACCTACAGATACAAAATCAGATATGGCTGAAAGTGCCAAACAGCAACTAGAAAACGAAAGGCATGAATGGGCTGAGATGGAGAGGAAATGGATATCTTTTATAGAACAATTAAATGATGAGCTAGAGGCAAGTCGTTGTCTATCTGAGAAACAAAAATATGAGCTTGATGCAGGGAAAAAATGTACTGATGAGCTTAAAGAGGCTTTACAGTTTGCCATGCAAGGTCATGCACGCATACTTGAACAGTATGCTGACCTTCATGAAAAACATATAGCTCTTCTTGCCTCGCATAGAAAGATGCAGGATGTAGTGGCAGATGTCAAGAAGGCAGCAGCAAAAGCTGGAGTAAAAGGAGCTGAGTCTAAGTTTATTGATTCCCTTGCTTCTGAAATTTCGGTTTTGAAAGCAAACAGAGAAAAAGAAAGAAGGTACTGGAGTGATGAGAACAAAGGTCTTCAGCAGCAATTAAGGGATACAGCTGAAGCAGTTCAAGCTGCTGGCGAACTGCTTGTTCGACTTAAAGATACAGAAAAAGCTGTGATAGTTGCAGAAGTGAGTATTGCGAGTTTGTTTTTTTATTGATCAGCAACTACACTACATTAACTTGCTGTCCATGTTAAGCAAATTGTTTACTTTGTTCAAGGGAAATTCATTACTGTTTATTTTATATGAAAAATATGAACGGCTTACTTGGACTTATGCTTTCTTCATGCTCATATGTTGGAGAAAAACAAATGCAGCATACTCCTATGCTGTTGATGAACATCAAACTTAAGGGGTTGGTTCTAAATGATAACTGAATGGAAGTGCAAGCCTGATTGGATGCTTTCTAAATACACTAATACCGTCTATATGATTGACTACCATTCTGTATTTTCTTTTTTAAGGGCATAAAATATCTGGAAAATTTCTCTTTTCAGATAATTTGTTTTGAAGCAAATTTATCACAATACAGCTTCATCTAACATGAATTTTCTTCTGACTTAACATTTCTATTGTGCATTTTGCAGAGACGAGCCTCCAAGGCTGAAAAAGAAGCTGAACAAACAAAGAAGGAAATTGAGGATCTGAATAAAAAACACGACAGCGAAATAGCTAAATTAAATCAAAATCTTACAGAATCTCATCTTCGCAGTGAAGCAGTGAAACCTTTGTTGTACAATGAGACAGAAGATAAAGTTGCGAATGATGGAAGCAGTATTAATGATCAGCAATGGAGAGAAGAATTTCAAGCTTTTTGCAATGAACCTCCATCCCCTTCATGGTACTCTGCACATGATCAGTGTAATTTGTGATGTAGGTTAAGTGGAATAACCATTCACCTCCTATTGTATTCAAGCATAGGAGCTATGATCTCACTAACTGCAAGATTCAAAAGGATTATTTTCAAATTTAATAGAGATGCCGATAGTTGTATAGTTTTGGCAGATTATTTTCAATTTTTTGTTGCTACTTAAAAGGATTGCCTAGTTTTTAATGCTCAAGTCATTTTGTTATGTAAAAGCTTGTATGTTTTGATTAGTCATATGAAAAATCACGGGCTCTAGCGAGCAAATTGGTTAGGATGTTATGGTTTATTTGTTGTGATTTTAAATGTTAATGAATACTATCGGCGACATAAAGCCTATATCACCCAGGTTAAGGTGTAGACGACAATTGTGTTTAGTCTCAAATTACAGGGATGAACCAATTTAGCAGGTAAACTTCTTCAGTTAAATGTTGCTTGATTTGTTTCTTTAAGTTGGAAGTGAATATATTCAGATAATGGTCCAGCTTATAAATGCAGTTGGCCTTCAGGGATGGAGAGGTATCCATCTATTGTGTTCTAGCTTTGAATGTTTATTTCTGCTGCTGGGTTAGATGTCAAGAAGTTGGGAGGCAATCTTCAAGTGGATCATGGTTGCATGTCTGATTGCCTTATGTTGATTTTGTAATGCAAGCAGAGGTAGACCATGAACAGGAGTGAAATTGTAGCAGACTTGAGTTTCCACATTATGTCTTGCCCAAGTGAGACCACAAAACAAACTACTTGTGACCGTGTCTTTCTCTGGCTTGAATGCAGGCATGGCCCTAATAAAGGTTATTGACCTTACAGGGGGACAAGGATGGGGCTGCCGAGCAAGACAAGGAAGATGCTCTCACCTCATTTTTGTTTAGATGGGGCATGGATGAATTATATTCAAATGTTGAAGTTGATGTATTTCGTATTTAAAACTGTTGGGCAATCTCATCTCTCGTTCTTGAACTATAGCTGGGCTAACCGAAACAATTAATCCGACTGGTTCTCTGCAGTCGCTTGCTGGGAAGAAGTTGAGGAAGAGTCACGAATGAGTGGTACGTTTTCACAAGTTATACATTTTTTGTCAACACTTTGTGAAGAATGATTGGATAAGTCCAAGATGCCGGATAACCATTTTAAGGGCATTTTAACTCAATGAAAGTTATTCCAAATGAGTTGAATTGGAGACAAAGGAAAAGTAGGGAAGAATGAATATCATATATGTAACTTGGTAAAAAAGAAAAAATCATATGTAGGACTGGTGAGGAGCTTAGATATTGTTATCGTGGTGGTGCCAATGAACTAAAAGTTGATGAAATCAAGCTTGTCAAGGTGAAGGTAAAAGGAACAGGAAGCCTAAGACTCATGGTCCCAAAGGTACCACAGGCTAGCTTTTGTCCACATCGACTAATTTGACAATACAAAAATGCAGACATTAAAGGATGAAGAGGTACTCTGTGGACATGAAAAAACACTACTGTCTGGTCCTTTCCAAAGAATTCTATGGTAAGTAATACAAGAACTGTCAAATAAAGTTGCTAAGGTTACAGATATGGATTTGACTGGTTGTCAGTACTATTACCATAGTTAAATTTCTTCAGGAAGGGAAGAATTTGTTACATTCTTTGCATTCATGTCAGTTACTTTTAAAAAAATTGGAAAGAAGTGGCAAGAAATAAAAAGATCATTGGCCTTACAAGTAAAAAGCTAAACAGAATTGTGGCAGTTGAAAGGAACCTTATTTTCTGCTGCTAGCTTTTTGAAAGGAATGTTAATGTTGGCTGGAAGAGCACCAAGCTTTCACAAACATTTTCCATTTCATTCTAGTCAACCTCATACGGGGCTTTTTGATGCCTTTCTCTTCACTACTGCAATCAGCTTTTAAGGTAAGGAGAAAGTAAATAATAAAATTGCTTTTTCGCATTTTTTAAAGAAAAAGATTCTTTAAAAAAAAAACAAAAGCAGAACAGATGAGCCAAAGTACTCAATTTTGAGGAAGCCTCCATTTTCATAAACATATTATCAGCTAGGTGAGACATTTTAACTATCTAAGAAGGGTCTATTGCAAATCGCATTTGGCCAATGAATGATACAGCTGTAGAAAAAAGAGCCACGGATGCTGAAGATCAGATGCTGATTTGAACCAAACAACCGTAGGATCTTAATCATGACAAACAGTTAATCTCACCAACAACACTCTGGACTCTGGATATTCCACAACTCATGCCAGCTGAAGAGACAGAAGTACAGCTGCTGCTCTACTTTGATTATTGGAATAACAGCTGAATATATATATACTTCACAAGATTCAGCAATACAACAAGCAAACCATTGCTACCTTACATTGGAAAAATCTACGTCTTACATGTGGTGCTGTAATCCTTGCACCAAAGGATTTAACACTGGTTTCTTTACAACTGTGTGAGGAACTTCAAAGAATCATTTTTGCCAATATGGCAATTAAATGCAATCAAATGTTGCTCCGGACATCTTCCTCTTCACAGTTCCAAGTAACCACTCAGTATGTACAGAACAGTTAAAGGCCTTTCCATATTCACTAAGCAAGTAACTGAAGCAGCTGAGTCTGCAAGACATGGATGTGAAGCTCGGAAGCTCAATTTTCATGTAGGATGTGAGCAGTTATCCTGTAGTCCATGTATTAGCATTGATTAAAATGATCATCGTGCTATAAGATACAAAAATAAAAAAGGTAAAGGCTGGTTAATGTACATTGGAAATTCTGTGATGCAAATGTTGGATTTTGATTTGGGTCTGAACCCGTCTGGAGTACAGTTTGAAGATCAATACCCCAGATACCTGGAAACTGTGAACAGAAGGCCTTCATTAAGTTCATATTTTCACGTGTGCAGAAAATAAAGGACCCAGACATTGTAATTACCTGGGAACCAACATCGGTGCCATTTGCCACAACATTCTGAATGAATCCAAGCTTTTGTAACTTTACAAACTGACAAGCTGCTTGCGATAATTCGAATGGATGTGCAGTTTGAGGCAAAGATACATGTGATTGAAGACCCTAAATAATCAAAGCTCACAAGTTTAGCACTGATGTGTATGGATGAAATGGAAAAGCTTGTCCACCAAATTGTTCATCAATCAACTTACTTCCTTTGACAGGAAGGCTTCCATGTTGGAATCAAAGTTTACGGTGGCCAACTTCATTGAAAGAAACTGAAACAATAACATAGTTTTATGACAAATATGCATCATGAATGTTAATTATTAAAGTAAATATCATCAACTTCCAGATGATGAATTATCCATCCAAATTACCTCAACTTGGCGTTGCAACGACTGGACATAATTTATGATTTCGTCTAGCATCACGGCTTTACCAGTTACCTGATCAACAGTTCAACCGAATAAGTTCTCATTCAATAACAGTATAAGAAAAGATGTTTTAACACTTTCATGGACTTCTCACCTTACTGCAACCTGGCACAAGATCTTGTAAAACTTTCATCCTTTCACTAATTTTTTCTCTTCTAACCTGGTGAAAACCATACTTAAGTTATCATCTACAGATAATTCTTGGAAGACACAACTCAAATTTTATCACCGAAGTTATCTGCTACTTACCCTCTCTGCTAGACTATGACTATCTGTGGCTTGGCCTCTTCTTGCCCTGACATGGATATAATCTTTCGGAGGCTCCGGAGGCTTTGAACTATTATTATTTTGCTTCTGATTATTCTTTGCGTTTTCTCCATCCTTTTCAGATGCTTTACTCCTCTTGGCATCATAATGATCCTCCTGTTACACATACACAAATCAATCTCCCCATTTCAATCAAAGCACCCCCTCACACAAAAGCTATCTTGTAAACAATTAAGATCCTCACCTTAACAACTTTTTCTTTAGCTTTGTTATGTGCAATTGCCTTCCTTTTTTAGCGTTCATGGCATTTTCGCCTGGGATCTTATCTGAAATGGATGAGAACTCCTCTTCATCCGCAGCAGCAGCGGAGCTTGCTCCACATCTCATCGACTTACTACTCAAAACTCTGGACAAATTCCCACCCCCATTTTCTTCAAGCAAAGGTAAGGCAAATCGAGACGGCCAAAACAAGAATTCATGGCAGCTCTCTCGGCAAAGCCAGTATCAGATGGGAGTGGAGCCACGCCATGATGAGCATTCAACGAGACAGCACCAAGGTTGAGCTTAGGCGGTGAGTTCAATGGCGTGCTATAGCACGACGTCGTAGCGCTGTTGTTGTTATAAGAGCAAGACATGGGCGGCGATATCTCCCTGGAGCTATTATACATGCTCCCCATCGAGCTCAACCGAGACTCAAACTGGGTGGCCGTCTGCTCCATGGTATTATAGTAAGCAGCAGCTTGCAAGTGTTCGGAGCTGGAGTTGAGCTCTCCCATATACAAAGGCCGCCAGTTGCCGCCATTACCATCGACAAAATACATCTCCTTCTCCATATATACAAAAAACAGAGAAGACCCAGATGGAAACTTGAGGTGGGAAGCTGCGAATGATGAGAAAGAAAGACGCTTTTTGATGCTTATATAAACAGGGACGAGGCCTGACAAGGGCGGGAAACACAATTGGAGGACATAGGAGGAGGAGATGGAGCTGGGGAGTTGGGAGGGTAGAAGATGCCGGGCCCTGAATGTCAAACAGTGTCTGGTGAGAGAGAAAAGAAGTTGCAGGGGGATCAGAGGTTCTGCTTTTTCTTCCAGCGAGGAAGAGGAAGGGGAGGCTGCAAGTTGCAGACTGCCATGGCTTTTATGTTTGATGCTGCTGTCCTGCTACCCTTCTCCCTTGCATTTACTACTTTTTAGTCATTCCCTCCAGAAATAATTTTTCTTCAATATACTTTTATAATTTGAAGTAATTTTTATGAAAAACACATACCATCAAACCTAGTCCAATCTCTCAAAATAAAATCTGTTCAGGATATATGTATATATATATATAATATAATATATGAATCATATTGATCAAAACCCATTGCTAATTTGCCCTTGTGTAATGTGGTTGTTTATTATATATGATAATTGAGTTAGCTAGAGAAAAGCCTAAAATGAGATTTTTTTCTTTTTCAAAAGATATGGCTATGCCACAATATTCATTTATAACAATACTGAGTAATATAGTAGCCATGTGTAAATATTTTTCTGAACAGCGTCAACACTTGGATAGGCATAGATGCAAATATTTTCGTCATATTTGAGGAAGGAGACAGATTTAGAGAGCCAATTTTTAAAGTCCCAGACAGTTTCAACTTGACGTTGGAAAGCATGGAGTTTATTTTTTATTCTTGTAGGATGTGTAAAATGGTTCTTTTCATCCATGAATGTATATGATAAATATGTGCATATATTCATTGACAATTGAGGTGTAAGCTGCATTTGACCTTGGCCTCTTGATGTTTATACTTCGTATATATCTCGTAAAGATGGAAGGAAGTTACCATACTTATTATTAATTTGTTATTATTAGATTAACAAAAGGTAGAAGTTGAGTTCAAAAATTTTAAGGCAAAGACAATCGATAATGTCTTGTCTTTTTCAACTTTGTGATTGTTAAAGCTAATAAACAAAGTGCCTCTGGGTTTGTGCCACTAGCATAATATCACATGGCTGTTTTTCCCATGAGATTAATTTAATCTTAGTCATTGTGTTTACCCACTTGGAATTGGGTTTAATCAAGGTAAACAAATTGGATTATCAATTTTTTTATGTACCACAATGATAAGCTTTGATGATTATGTTTGTCTAAAGCCTAAACAGTAATATATTTAGCTTAGTCAAAAGATCATTCATTTCAGTACTCTTCCATCTAATTCCTCTCTATTTATGGGGCTTACATATTTTTATTGGAAGCCAACCAACCATTATCAGTGGATAATTTTTTGAGAATCATGCATATGAAGATATTTCTCGTGAACATGATAATCAAAACCATCACCAAACAGCCTCAATCACTAGTTAGTGAACCCCTCAAATTAAGGGGGGTTGGTCTTACCTTACTTGAAAATTGCAGAGTCTAATATCCTTCTTTACCTATAAATTGATGATGAATGTGCAAAGATGAGTAGAGTATATACAAGAAAGCTGACAAATAAACCAATGTGCAATTAAGCTTTTTAAGAAACCAATAGTACTCTTAACAAGTTAAAATTTTGAAGATTTATCGATAATATCTCTAAGAAATATTGGAGCCTCGGAAATAATTAAGCGGAATGACTATTAAATTTAAAATGGTCAATTATTAGGTAGTGGGTGATTGATTAAGCCCAAAATTGTTCTATAATGTTACCATTAAAGGTAAGGGATTATGTTGGAACTATATAATACAGGAGGTTAATGTGCCTCATGGCTTCCATTAAGGAGGAAAGATGAGAGTTTACCATTTTATTATCAGCTAAAAGATATTTGACAAATGTAAGGATGGGATACATGAGAGGGACATTGTAACTAAGCCTAGGATGTCATTTTCACACACCATATCAATGTTGGAATTTTTCTTTTATGTGCCCTTGCATCATGGAGCCCACAAAAATTACTACAAAATTGACTTGTGGGTCTTTGCAGCTAATCTTTGTGATGAAGAATAATTATAAAGCTCCACTTATTAGAAGTGGCTTAGTGTTAGATTTTTTATAGTTTTTACTTTTCATGCTTCACTCAACTATATTTTAACGTATAAGCCATCTTAATTACATTATTAAGCAGGAAAGCTTTGGTCAAATTTGAAGCCAATTGAAGGGTGGTTCTTGTTTTTTGGATTTAAGTTAATATAAACCTTTTCTAATGGGGTAAAACACACATTAAGCAACAAATAATCAACAAAACTATGCTCTAGTAGCAATAGGAGTATATATAATACCTTAAAATTAGGGAATGTCCACTTTAATGCAAAGGGAGGGAGAAGGGGAAAAAAACAAAGCTAAGTCAAGTCCCTCTCAATGTTGTTAGTACGTAAAAACACATGCTTTTCATGTTGGTGCAATTTTCTTTGACTTATAATTGATAAATTGACAAAAAAAATTAGTTGGAAATTTCTAACCATAAATTAACTTAATCTGTGACATTTACAGAACATATTATAATTTACTCTTTTCAAATATGACAAAACAAGATGGATTTAAAATGGCAAGTTTAATTATATTTATCCTGTAATTTGGTCGATAAGCCATGATCTTAACTCCTTTCATATCATTTCAATTTTGTAGTCATAATTTATTGGCCTTACCAACAAAAAAAGCATCCAATTTTGAGAACAATACATAAGGATCTAATTGGCTCACAGCTATCATGATGGCGATGGAATGATGTGTATGCAAATGCCAACTTGGTTTGAGCAGATGAGACTTCAATTCAATTGGTTGGAATGGATATTTAAAAACTGATTTGAAATGGCTCCTAACAAAATAAGGAAGAAGATAAAAAAAACCGTACTTAACAGGCAGAGCTTGGTGCTAGAATATTTGATATGATGATCAATCCTTACCAGAAAGCCAGATTGTAACGCAGGGATTTGCCTAACTTTTTAGTAACAAAATTTATTAGGGTGGAATTTATAAGGGAGACCTCTCGCAGAATTTTATTTGTATTTTATCACAAAATATTATAAATATGAATAATTTTTCACTGCCCAATCCACGGCCCTATAAATTAAAAGCCTATCACCAATGTGATTGAAGCCTTCTAATGGTTTTTTTTTTAATTTTAATGCCCTCGTTATTAGGACTAGAGTTACTAATTGAATGAGTCAGCTCGTGAATATTTGGCGTCGGCTCGCCTCGACTAAACTTGAAACTCGACATTTAAATGCTCAAACTCGGACTTTAATCCTATAAGTCAAGTTTGAGTAGGGTAGTATTTGTCTCGACTAGATTCGAAATCGACTCGTAGCTCGACTCGAACTCGACTTGATAATATAATACAATAATATACATAATATCACTTGTCTACTCAAAATACATTTAAAATCATAAATAAATATTATTATTAACTAAAAATAATGGTGGCGGTAAGGGTGTTTTATTTTTTTATTAAAGTTAGGTTGTCCTTGTAATTGAACGATCTAGATTAAAGTTTAAGACAGAAATATTATTGCCCCCAATAAAGATAATCTTTATATATATATATTAATAAGTTTAATTGTAACTAATTATATTTTTTATATATAATAAAATAAAAAAGTAGCGGGATAGCTTACTTGGGAGAGTGTTAGACTGAAGATCTAAAGGTCATGTTTAATAAGTTCATCCACCCTAAGAAAAAGGGAAAAAAGAAAATTATAAATCAGAGTTGCCAATTGAGCGAGCCAATAAGTTACTTCCGACTTTACAATCAAGCTAGTTTCGATCTCCCAAATGAGCTGGTTTCAAGCTTGTCAAAATTAAATATTTTAAGTGTATTCGAGCTGGAGTCAAACTCGAATAACATAAAAAATGTTCGAGTTGATTTCGAGATTATATATTCAAAATTTGTTCGATCTCGAGTCGAGTTCGAATGAATTTCGAGCTATTCGAGATAAGTTCGAGCACAAGCTGAACTCGGTTCGCTTGCTTGTTTAGCAGCCCTCACCGGGACCAACCCACACACATCCCCCAACGGGCCTATACACTACAACGTTTCCGCCACAACCCTTCGTCCGAAACTCCGGTCTTTGTATTCAACCTCCCACATCTCACTGGCCCAACCCAACATCTTTGAACTCGACACCACACTAGTTTTTATCAAACTAACATGGGTTAATCTTAATGTATAATTAATTATGGCTACTAAAACATAATTCTGCTGATACTTGATTAAACGTTGGTAGTTTATAGTAGGTATGATATATGAAGACGATCATCGTGAACGTATTACTACTACTACTGAAGACACTGTCCACTTGTTTAATCGAGTTAGGAAGGGTGGGAAGAGATTTCTTTGTCTGAAGATCTTCGTCAAATTTGATTGAGAGTGCACATAACGAAATTATTGAGCCAATAACATGATCAGTTTGGACCCATGATCTAGTCATCTCGACAATTATTCCTTGAGAATATGATTTTCAATTTGACATTTGTGTGGTATATATAGACACTTTTGCTAAGATAGTTTCCAGAAGAAACTATATTATAAACATAGTTACTTAGCATTATAGTTGTAAAAATCGGTCAATGCCACTCGGAATCGGCCGATTTGAGCCGATCCGTGAATCGGCCAATTTGAGCTGATTTAGGAAGGGTGGGGGGGGGGGGTGGGCAAGGCGGGGCAGCAATTGCAATTGAGCAGTTGTGCCCTAGCTAAGGGTCGCCCAAGCGGCGGCCTTTGGCCTATTTCATCAGCGGCACACGGCAGTGGAGGGACAGCGAGATCTTTGGAACGGAGACAGGAGACAGTGGCACGGCGGTGGAATCGCGTCGGGAAGGTGCGTGAGCTCGCGGCCTTCTCTGCCTTGTGGAGGCCGAGCGACAGCCAAAAAGGTGGGATACAACTCGGCGACATGTTGGCTATGACTGGCGGGTAGGGGTGTAAACAAGCCGAGTCGAGCCAAACAGAGATGTTTTTGAATTCGACGTGATTTTTGGCAAGTATGTTTGAGCTTGTTTGAATGCTTAACGAACTTTGATGTATTATGGGTCAGGCCAAACTCGTCCAAAATTTATAGTGTTTGGGTTTTGCTCGTGTTTTGCTTGCTATGTTTTTGAGCTGAGCTCGAGCCGAGCAAATGTTTGTGCTTAGCTCGTGCATAATTTATATATAATCAAAATTTTCTTTTCCAACACTATATAAGTTCAATGTGACCTTAATAATTTTAACGAGCTGAGTATTTTTTCGAGTTTGAACAGATCACGCTCGAGTTTCGAGCCAAGATGAACCGAACACTCCTTAGCTCAAGCTCTGTTTGTTGTTCAACGAGCTATCCATTTTTTACCACAAAATTAACGAGCACGAGTTTAAGCCAAACGTAAAATGCTTGAGAGTAAGTTTAGCTTGTTTACACCTCTACCGGCAGCGTCAATTGGCGGTGGTGTGGCGGCCTACAACGATGTGAATCGGGGTGGCGTTCGGGGTGGGGGTGTAGTGTTGGGAGGGGAAAAAAGTCGGTGGCAATATAGTAAATAAAAGTTGACTTAACTTCGACTCGAGTAAAAAATAATAACTATCTTGTAATAAATCTTAAAAAAATCCAAAAAATAAAAAATCTTATAAAATATAATACACACTATAACATCACAATGATACGTTATATAACTAATAACCCATTCAAACTACATTATAACACATACTAATACGTTATATAACTCCACTGATCTTGAACGATTCAAGTAAACCGATTATTGTCTGATTTTTGATGAATCGATCTAATTCAAGTAATCGATAGACTTGATAATCAATAGATCATATTGGTAGTTAAAATAAATTATTTATTTTCAAAAGATGGCTTTGCACAATTAAT
The DNA here is from genome assembly GCA_033002965.1 of Piper betle. NCBI lineage: Eukaryota > Viridiplantae > Streptophyta > Magnoliopsida > Piperales > Piperaceae > Piper > Piper betle. Next base: position 20,595 of record JAURVB010012380.1, read on the forward strand.
GTGTCTAAGCACATAGATGAGGTAAGTTGGCATAAGGAAGGACATGGAAATTTATGAGGTGCACAGCATAACACAATCAACTCTTAAGTAACACTTAATTCGACAATAATATTGTATGTATGATTCAATATGAAGACTAGTTGTTATATGAGTCATTGGATGGAAGAAAGCACTGCACTGACCCTTTTATAAGTTTATCCAAATAAAAAGTATATACGAATGAGCATGAACTAGAGGCTAATTAAAGAGTGAGATGACATAAAAGCATTCATATCCCATATCTTTTGCTGGTTAGAATTCAGAAACTATCAGTACATATACCTTCTCCGTTTCTTATTCCATAACCTTGTAGGTTTGAATGCAGCACAACCGATCTTTAAACCTTATGAAATTGGACATCCGCATGCAAAGCGACCACCTTATTCACACTAATAATTGGAAACATTCAAATTACCATAATTCTCTATGAATTAGAGATAATCATATCTCCATTATTAATTAATGTACGTTCATATCATTGAAATATTCAACATTGTATTCTTAATTGGTTCTTTCCATAAATAACCAAATTGGAAATTATTTTAATGGACCAATTATTTCCTTAATGATCAAATTTTATGAATATAACATCAATCAATTCAAGAGAAAATAAATATGATATGATAAATATGTAACACAAATTGCCATGTCTGTAATCCTGTGGCAACTTCACTCTCGCTAACCATGCCACAAACTAGAATGGCTTTGGTTGCCACAAACACAATCACAAGTAGGTTTCTGAATCACCTGCCTTTTCTTCTGTAATTGATGCATATGGAACGAGTTAAAATGCTAAATCACTCCCCTTTGTCTTATACACATTGTCATAAATAACCGTCTATGTGCCAATAAAATGATCATGAACAGATAGCTAGCACAAGAAGACCCGAAAATTGGTTGAATAATTAATCTCGTAGTATTTTCTTATCATTGATGCCCCCATTAGTAACTAGCAGTGTGTATAATATACATAGACATCAATGTTTAGGAAGAGCAACAATCCGAGTACTTATTCTGGTCATTAGGCACGTCCAATTTGGTACCCTTGAGTCCAGATTTGAGAACCGAAGGGGAGAGCTCCATCAATGCCCAATGATCTCCTGCTCACAACCCTATAAATCTGTTCCAAAACGGTCAAAAAGGCCTTCTCCACATTGGTTGCATCCAAAGCCGAGGTCTCGAAGAAGAGCAACCCTTCCTTCTCAGCAAACTCTCTCCCAGCCTCCATGGCCACGACCCTCAAATCACCGAGATCACAATTGTTCCCCACCAACATGATCACAACATTTCGGCCCGCATATAACCGGATAACCTCGAGCCACCTCGGAACCTGTTAAACTAAATGTTAAATACTTATATCTAATTTCCTAATACTAGTTTAGTTTGAGCAGCTTTTAATTGTTACTTACCTGTTCGAAGCTCGGCCACTTGGTGATGTCATAGACTATTAGAGCTCCGGCTGCACCGTGGTAGTAGGCGCTGGTGACCGACCGGTACCACTCCTGGCCGGCGGTGTCGCATATCTGAGCCTTGATGAGCTTGTTGTCCAAGAGAATGGTCTTGGTCTGGAACTCCACCCCAATAGTGGCTAGGGGTGGGCACGGACGTCCGAATGTCCGTGTCCGACCGACATCTGCAGCATGTCCGATCGAATATGACCGAATTAAAATAAACTAAACATGGACATTTTTTCGTCCGACCAAACGAGTGACCGAATGTCCAATATTTTATATTAATAAAATAATGCCTTGAACATTTTTAATGCTAATATTATATTTTATAAAAATTACAAAACATAATATACAATAAACTTGTAGTTGCAAGTTACACTTTTTTTATTTTCATAAATTCAAAGACAATCTTATGTAATTGTTCTCCTAAAAACCATCACAAATTGTGATTACAAGTTACTAACCCACTTTCTAAATCCTTCATGTTCCACAATTGAAAATGAATACTCATATAAGATAATTATTTTGGTCAACTCTAATTTACTCCTTCATTGATTAAATTTCCATACTTCTATTTTATTTTCTCTATTTTTTCGGTCTCATCTTGAAAATTTATTACGCAATATCACTACTTATGTTTTTTGTCCTCTTTATTTTGAAATTATAGCATTTTCCTTCAATATGCCTCAATAAACAAGTAATTCCATAACTTCCTGCTCCCTCAAATTTTTTTTCACAGTAATGACAAATAACAAATATTCCACTCTTCTCATATTTTTTATTAAAATATGCTCATACATCGTATATTATTTTCCTTTTTTTAATAATGAACCATCCATAAATTCTCCTTCTTTAACAATCGATTTTTTTAATCTTTTCCATCTCCACTTTGCTCCTTTACATTTAATAAAAAATTTATATGATCCATCTCTGAAAAAAATATTAATTTATATTTAGTACCTATTCCGTCCAAGATGCAAGCTTCCTTCGCCAAATAATTGTACAAATTTTTATAATTCAAATACTACACAATTTCATCGGTATATTTTTTTTACATTATATCCTATTATAAATAATTATTAACTTAATAATTATTAATCTTATAAATATTTTCAAAATATAAATAATTAACATGGCGTTATTAAAATAATCGAGTATTAATCGTATTGATTGAAACAATGGTGAAAGCTTATCGGCGGCAAAGAGCGGCGGTCTGGCGGAGGCAGAGGTAGGGCAACTGAGGCAGGCGGCGGCAGAGTCGAGGTGGAAAAGGGGAGGGCGGGGTAGGGCGGCGACAGGAGGAAAGGGGAGGGCGACGGAGGGCAAGGGAGGGCGGCGGAGGTCGGGGGAGGGCTGGGGAGGGTGGCGGAGGTTGGAAGAGGGCAGGGGAGGGCGGTGGAGGTCGGGAGAGGGCAGCGACAGTAAGAAGGGGGAGGGCGGGAGGAAGGCGGGGGAGGGCGGCGGAGGTCAGGGGAGGACGGCGAAGGGCAACGACAGAAGGCCGCGAGGAGGGCCGGGGAGGGTGGGGGGAGGGCGGCGGAGGTCGGGGGAGGGCGGCGACAGAGGGCTGCCGAGGAGGGTGAGGGAGGTAGGCGGCGACGGCGGCGGCAGCGGCGACGACGAATTATTAGTAAGTAGGGTTAGGGTTAATAATTAGAATATAATTTTGGACCGTCCACGGACGTTGTCCGGGCCCGACGGACAAGTCGGACATTAATTTGGTCGACAAGTTTTGCTCGATAAAATTTCAGACAGATGCGGACAATAACTTGTCCGACATCCATCCGACCGATGCCCACCCCTAACAGTGGCCATCCCATCAAGGCTAAACTCGTTCTTGAAGAACCTGGACAAGAGCTGGGACTTGCCGACTGCGGAGTTGCCGATCACCACCATCTTGAACACATAGTGCATGGTTTGGTTTTGTCGACAGTGGTGACGAATCGGGGGCAATGGGAGCTGGGGAGATGTCATGAATCATGGCCATGGGTTTTTGTAGTGGGATATTAACAAATTCCAATGCTAGCAAGTTTATTAATTTGTCTGGATGTTGACGAATTTAAATGATTTGCCCAAAATGTTAATTCTTGTCTATTGACTAATTATATTATGAGGGCCTTAATAATATTGTCTGCAATATGATGTAAATTATAATTTATACATGAGTTATTTCTTGAATCATGATGGGACGCGTATATAAAATCACAAAAATAATGTGGACGTTCTCCATGGGCCGAAGTCCAAAGATAGAGTATCAGCATTTATGAGTATTTTTTCGTGGGTTGTGTAACTTGTGTGTGGTGCTTCACTAAAAATTTGTCCTTGGGATGGTTAATTTCTTCTGTCATGGTCATTGCTCATCCGCAAGATCACTTTTCTGGATAAGAATTTTGAACTGCCTTTGAAAGTTTTGATTGGCCAATGGAAGTGGGAGTTGTTTTGTCACAAAGGCATGGCCGCTTGGATGAGAACCGCTCGACTTTCACCGGCTTAGAACTTTGAAGACTCAACCAAATTGTCAACCCCTCTGACCTTTTGAACACCCAGGACCTGATTTCAACGCCTGAAAAATTTACAACAACAAAAAAAGTTCTAGAAGAATTTAGAAGAATGATCAAGTGCTTCTCAATGTTTCGAATAACTCACAATTGATAAAATTTACCCGTATAATACAAAAATCCTAAGCAATCAAAACTTCTAGAATGAACGAGTAATCCGATAATTTAACTATGGGCCCCGGAAGAAATTACTTACTCAATAATAATTAATAAATACAGTCATAAACTGAAACAGTTCCACGTTAGGTGGGCCCTCAAAGCCAGGTCCTCAGCCTCTCATGCATGTATCTTTCCAACTAAACTCCTCTTCAAATCCTGTTTCTTCCTCCTTCCAACCTCCTCCCATGGCTCCCTCCCACCTTCCCTCCTCCTCATCCTCCTCCTCCTACTCCACCCCCTCCTTTCCCTCGCCTCCCCCGCTGCTCCTCCCACGCCTTCTCCGGCCGCCGTCACTACCACCACTGCCTCGCCTTCCCCACATTAGACGCCTCCCTCCACTGGAACTACACCGCATCCTCCTCCACCCTCTCCCTCGCCTACGTCGCCACCCCTCCCGCCCCATCGGCTGGGTGTCCTGGGCCATCAACCCTTCCTCCTCCCACATGCTCGGCGCCCAGGCCCTCGTCGCCTACCGCCGCTACGACGCCGTCCCTGTCGTCCACACCTACAACCTCACTTCCTACGTACCTGCACTGCCTTCCAAGATCATGTACAAGGTGTGGGATAAGGAGGCTGAGTACTCGGTTTCGGCCGGGGTGATGACCATGTACGCCAAGGTGGAGCTGCCGGCGGGGACGAGGAAGGTGTACCAGCTGTGGCAGATTGGGTCGACGGTGAGTGATGATGGCCGGCCGGACCAGCATGATTTGTATTTGAGGAACTTGAATGCTAAGGGGACGTTGGACCTTGTCAGTGGTGAGGCTGTTTCTATTCCCACCAAAATCGATCGGTTTCGTTCGATCAAGAGGAAGAAGAAGGTGTGGTTTAGTGGAGATTTTTTCTCTGTTTTATCTTGGATCAGAAGGATGCTTGTCACTTGAAATTTTGGCGCATGATTATAGATGGTTTTATGCATATTTGTTCTTGGGTTTGCGTTACTTTTTTTGCATGGAATGTTGAAGACTATATGTATTCACTTTGCATTGAATCTTCACATGATTTGCAGCGTTCTTATTATAATCCAAGAACAGAATGAAACCGATCTGTTTGTATTCTGTGACTTCGTTCTTTTGCATGGATTTTGTCTCGTTTATTTATTATCATAGCCGCTGCTAGGCTTCGCCATGTTGGTGTAACCAGTTTGCCTAAAAGTTCAAGCTATGAAAGAAAGGAACCATGTATGAATATCTGCTTTAACAACTTGAAGTAAAGTAAATAATATCCTGATTGTTGATGTAGATTCACGGAGTCCTCAATGTTGTGAGCTGGGGATTTATGATGCCAATAGGAGTGATCATGGCAAGGTACATGAGGACATTCAAGCCTCCAAACCCTGCTTGGTTCTACCTTCATGTGGCCTGCCAATTCTCCGCCTACGCCGCCGGAGTTGCCGGATGGGTAGTTGGACTTAAGCTTGGAGATAAATCTCTGACAATTGTGTATTCCTACCACAGATATATTGGCATCACACTTTTCTGTGTAGGAACATTACAGGTGATTGTTTCTCTTTACATTTAGTCACTTTGAGTGGAGCTTGAGCACCTCAATATTTCTTTCTGATTGAAACTCAACGTTTATCTTCAAATATGTAGGCATTGGCACTGATTCTTCGTCCTAACAAGCATCACAAGTTGCGTAGGTACTGGAATTTTTACCATCATGGAGTAGGGTACATTGTCATCATCTTGGGTATCATAAACATCTTCAGAGGGTTTGACATATTGAAGCCTAACAAGAATTGGAAGATTGCTTATACCAGTTTGCTATGCATATTGGGAGCAGTTGCTGTAGTTTTGGAAATAGTCACCTGGATCATTGTTTTGAGAAGAAAAGGTCTGAGAAATCCACCATGGTAATTTGCAGTGGATCACCTCCAGGGATTGGAGCTTATACTGTAGGCTCTACTTTAACATTTTAAAATTCATACATAGTTTGTTGACTTGCCACTGTAAATTAACTCACCTCCATACACTGTGCTTCCAATGATATATTATGTTCATTCATTATGTTCGTTACTTTCTGCATACATGTATGTAAGGATACGATGTATTACATGACTATCTTAGTCGTATAATACAAACATATTGGTTAGTTTTGTATGGTCCACAAGCTTTGCCGAAGACATAAATTGATATTAGTTGGGAAGACATGGATATGTTTTGTGCAGAAAATTAAGGAATGCATCTTGGGTGACGAGGAAGTACTACAATTATGGGTGCCTGTCGGGTCTGGTTTGATAGGGTATTAGTTAAACTAAACCCATTAATTATTTTAAAATTTTATACCAAATTTTATTATTTTTTATTTAAATTGTCACTACCCGAATTCAAACCCAACCATTTATTATTTAGCAAACTCAAATCTGACAATTTAAATTAGATTATAATATTAAAAATAAATTTAGGTAATAATATAAAAAATTAATTTAAAATAATTATTTAAAATTATGAAGAGATTAATTAAACTAATATAAAAATAAATAAAATTTAATATTTATTACTTTTATATATAAGTAAAAATATATTTGTGACAATATAATAACAATATAGTTTTTAAAATTTTATATTATTAATACCGAGTACCCGTTAATTGGAATTTAAAGTCAAACTCAATCGTTATAAAATGGGTAGATGGATGTCTAAAACCAAACCCGGATATCCAAACCATTAAAATTTGGTATGGTTGGGTTTCACTGATACCCGACACCCAAACGGCACCACTAACTACACGACAATAAGGGAAGAAGAGCATCCATGTGTGGCTTCATTGCGTACAACTAAGTACAATTCACAGGCTTGGCTACCTGCATGCACTCTAACGTGATTTGCATGGTTAAGAAGAAGCATGGTTGACAAATCAGATTGGTTTTCGGAATCGAATCGGAATCGGTCTGAATCGAGCCAAGAATCGGTTCAGTTGAATCGGTCTAAATTAATTTAATCGTTCATATATAATAATTTGATAATTTATAATATAAATATATTAAAATTGGGTATTGATGTTATTTTGATATTATTCTGCGTATTATAGTTTCTGATATTTTAAATATTTTTAAGATTTTTTAAATTATTTAGAATTAATTATTATTTTTGACTCGAGTTAGACTCGAGTCAACTTTAATTGCTGAGAATGCCACTCTTTACCCACGCCGCCGCCGCCACTGCCGCCGGCGAGTCTCGCGGCGGCGATGTCGGAGGATGTCGATAGCCCGGTCGGACGAACAGTCAGCGGCCCGCAGCCGGCGGCGAGGCGGCTCGGAGCGGCGGCGAGTCGCGGTGATTCGTGCGTCACAGCCCGACTCGGTCCGGCCACACTTCAGCGGCGACGTTGCTGAGATTTTGATCGTATATGGGCATATTAACAAGGTTACCCATAAATGTCCTACAAAAACATTAACCTTTTACTTATTTATTGTCTCAAAGCCATAGCTAAGAGCTTAAATATAACAAGAAGACTTTTTTTTCATATTTATGGCGTCAAATTTGAGTCGAGCTTAATAAAATCAATCATAGCAATTTAGTTCTGATCAAATTCACAGGGTGAACAAAAGGTTAAATTTGTGCCCAAGATTTTTATTTGTGAGTATTTTATTTATTAATAATGGTCAAATATATTTATAAAATTAGAAGTTAATTTTCTTTTAAAAATATTGCTTCAATATTATATATATTGTGGCCACCAAGGCATCAACCGTAGAATAACGGTTGAAAAGTCCAACCTCGTTACCTCCTTTATCTTCTTCAAAGCCCGACCACCAGCTCTCTCTTCCTTTCTTCCATGGCGTTGCTCCACCACCAGCTCCAAAGCGTCCTCCTCGCCGGCGGCGGCGGTGCTGCCCATGTCAAGAAGGCCGGAAGGGCCAAGCGGCTCTGCTGCCCCGCCATCGCCATCGATGCTCCCGCCTCCTCTGACGCAGCAGAGGTGGCCGGCGTCCGGTGGGGCTCCACCAAGTTGCAGGGCCGGCGGTCGGAGATGGAAGACGACTTCGTCATCCGGACTGATGAGCTCGACGGCTTCTCCTTTGCAGCTGTTCTTGATGGCCATGCCGGGTTCTCATCGGTTCAGTTTCTCAAGCATGTCTATCTTTGCTCTCTTCAAATTATTCATCGTTTGTGGAAGATTGATTAGTTTGACCAAGTTGCTCGCATCATCTTTTTTTTTGTTTGTTTGGGAGGAGGGAAGATCTTGGAAAAGACCGGATTTTTCTTTTTTCAGTTTGGCATATGTTTTAGAGAAGAGGCGTTTATTGTTTCTGTAAAGTTTCCGCTTTTGCTCTTAGTTGGTAGCATGATGTTTGGCGATGAAGGTCTGAACAAAGATTGAGTTTTTCTTTGTTTGGATTGGGTTTGGCGCTACAATTGCTCATATTCAAAGGGATGGGGGCGTTTTGCTTTCTTTCATTTGGTTTGTTGTGGTAGTTCTGAAGCATGTCATGGTCAGGGACGAACTGTACAAAGCATGTGCCACTGCCTTGCAAGAAGGGCTGCTGTTGAGTAAAAGGGATTTTTCTGCCATCCAAAGTGCAATACTTGGAGCCTTTGCGGATGTTGATGCGAAATTGCTGCATTGGTAAGCTAATATGTTGCATTTTCAGTCGAGGTGTGCTTTTCTAGTTTCAAATTTATCATCTGCATTTTGATGGTCTGACGTGCTAATATATTGTCTTGGTTTTCAATCAAGATGTCATTCACTTGTTTCTAATGACTTTATAATCTGCTTTTCCTAGTTTCTACTTTCTGCTATCTGGTGCTTTTCTACCAAATTTTTGGTTTCTCAAGCATTTTAGCAATCTGGGGATGCACACTTGTACTTGAGATTCCATACTTCTTTTTGCAGGCTTGAGATGGAGAATGAAGATGAATCAGGGTCCACGGCTACTGCAATATTTCTTGGAAATGACATTCTGATTGTCTCCCACGTAGGGGACTCGTGCGTGGTATGTTAAATCTCTGGTGCATGTAGAAGCTTAACTGCTATTCTCCAATGCTAAATCTGGTGCTTAACGGGCTTGCAGCTGTTTGTATTTATCTTGTAAATTGCAGGTTCTATCTCGTTCTGGAAAAGCAGAGGTTCTCACAAGTTCACATCGGCCTTATGGGAACAATAAAGCTTCTCTTTCAGAGATTAGGCGAATCAGAGAAGCAGGTGGATGGGTGTGTTTTCCTTTTCTTAATTCCAATCTTCTGTTGCTGCTCTTAAATCTTGCGTGCTTCACTTATTTCCAACCTTTATCTGTTTTTCTTATTTTATAAATGTGTGTGATATCATGGTTCATAAGTTCAAATGCTCAATAGAATATACATGGACCAACGCTTAAGTGGGCTTGAATGAGATCATTGAGAGCATAGTAAAATGCCACATCGATGGAACAAATTATACATAACCTCGTCTCTACGATCGATATTCACAAATATTATGGTCACAAGGTAGTAGACACCAGGTGCTTCCATAGACAGAGAACTGGAAATTGAAATCCTGAAATCTATCTGATGCAGATAGCCAATGGAAGAATTTGTGGAGACATTTCCGTATCCCGTGCTTTTGGAGACATACGTTTTAAAACCAAGAAAAATGAGTTCGTTTCCTGTACTCTCTCCTCATCTATCTCACCATTTAACTCAATCTTCATTGAAGTATATATGGATTGATGGAATAACTTTTTGGGATCAAATAGGATGCTGAAGAAAGGTGTTGCAGAGGGAAAATGGACAGAAAAATTTATTTCTAGGTGAAAGATTTTTAGGGAATTTGCATGTTTATTTTTTATCATTAACTGCATCAGCTTGTTTGAGTTGCTGGCAGAATATGACTGAATGATTCAAACATTATGTCAGGGTAAATTTCACGGGTGATCTGGTAACTTCCACTCCAGATGTCTTTCAAGTCGCCCTTGGACCTGATGTTGAATTTTTATTGCTGGCCTCGGATGGCCTCTTGGACTATATGAACAGGTTTTTTCGTTTTAAGTTTGACAATCGTAGAAATTTAAGATCTTATACACTTGCACCACAAATTTCGAACTTAGTTTTTTCTTTGCGAAATGCATTTCAGATCAGATGCAGTAGAGTTTGTTAGAAATCAGCTCAGTGAACATGGGAATGTCCAGCGGGCATGCGAAGCACTTGCTGCAACAGCTTTGGTATATTACTAAACTAACTTAAGTCTGTTTGACGATGTTTAAAGAAGCCATTGGATATTTGTTCACAAAAGTTGAAATTTTTATTTTCCATTTATCAGGATCGCGGCTCCGAAGACAATGTTACTATTGTCATAGCTGATCTGGGGTATGTATCACACTCCTGCTACTTGCGTAGCATGACTATGTGCGTGATTTTAGTAATAGATCATTTGGAAGAAAAATCCATAACGAAGGACTGTTATATTTTCTAGTATATGTAAGAGTGCCTTCGTGATTCGAAGTTGGGGATCATTCAATGTCATTTTTCAAACAATTTAACATTGTAAAATTTTGGATCTGGACCCTTATCTCAGGGTGCCTTGTCAAGGAAAATATTGACATTTAAGCTTGGGGACCAACTAAGACAGATATCATGAGATGTTCCCCTCGAATGCAGCAAAACTAAATGACTTATTATTTGTTTTGTTCATTGGTGATCCCATATCATTATCAATTCTCAAATTGCTCTAATTTATATCTTTATTTGAACAGGAGAACAGATTGGAAGAACATTACTACTCAGGATGCGAACATCTTCTTAGAAATAAGCCAAGCTCTTGTAACTGTTGCTGCTGTGTCAGTGGGCATTTGGATATCATCTTTTCTCATCTCATAATCAATTTGTAGTAGCCTTTCATGTATACACATAGTAATAGACAGTGTTTTTACCTTTGTATATGTCTTTTGTTACCGTTATATATATACACAAAAATGTGATGGTAAGCTGCAAGTTTTTGTAGTGCACCATACGTTGCTGAATGAGAGCCACTGGATCCGGTTGTTCTTGTTCATCCTCCTACCCCCTCACTATTTGCCGACCCGATTGTCCGCCTGTCCCGCCCCTCCAGCTCGTGACTGCCGCCGCGGCCTCGCCCCAAGTCGGCGCCCCAGCCCACCACCCCTCTCCCCTCGCCTAGCCACTACCCGCTGGTGTGGTCCCTGCCCCTAGTCGACACCCGCTGCCACCGCCAACCCTCTCACCACCGCCGGTCGCGCCGCTCCGTCGCCGCCCCGACTGGCGCCCGCCACCACCTCGAGCGGTGGGAGGGGTAGGGAGCGCCAGCGGAGTGGGCGTGGTGGAGGGGAGGGTGGCGGGGTTGGCGGTGACAGCAGGGAGTGCCGGCTAGGGGCGCGGACCACCGCGGCAGGCGGTGGCCAGGCGGGGGAGAGGGGTGGTGGGCAAGGGCGCCGGCGTGGGCGAGGCCACGGTGGTGGGCGGTGGCGCGGTCGCGGGTGGGAGGGTGCAGTTCGGGTGGATCGGGCAGGCAATCGGATTGGCGAATAGTGAGGAGGTGGGAGGGAGGATGAACGAGAGCCGCTGAATTTTGATCTAGCGGTTCTCATTCAATAGCGGCTATTGCAGCGTGCTATATTAGCTTTGTATATATATTCAGATGAGAAAGTTGTTTAGATAAACTCTCACTACTTTCAAATGTCAGAATTTTTGACGTTCGCACTTTTCGTACATAAATTGTTGAAAATCATTTGGGAAGCAAGTAGCCAACCCTAGCCAGACCTACACATAACTGCAGAGAAACAAAATCAACTAAGCCTTCGAAACCAGTACATCTGAGAGACCATGCAGGGTTTATTCAATATTTGATTCAAGGATTTGGCCCAGCTTCAATCGTAGAAGAAATTAGAGAGGGATTGTTAGGATCATGCCCACGATTTGGCTCAGGCTCATCATAATCTTGCAGCTTTAAATCCTTTTCTTTTGCTATCTCCACCTCCATCAGACCCTGCCGGAGAAGATAACAAATCATGAAAACAACTTACTTGGGCATCTCCCTTCTTTAGAAGGTTGCTACACAGAATGCAAACTTCTCTAGCATCTCGGGTTTAAACTATGTGAAAGCAATTAATCAGTAATACAAATCCAATTAGAAGGCGTGAATAATGATGATGATGATGAAAATGAATGGAGTAATCTATATATGCAGTAGGGGCATATGAAAAAAATTTACAAACATGTTGGGAAAGAAACTAGAAGGGTACCAGCTGAAGGGAGTTGGAGCCAAGGGCATACGAGAACAAGGAAGCTTGGAGTAAGAGGAAGATGGGAAGAACGACAATGAAGGAAGCCATGGCTGCCCGAATCTAGTTGCTGCAGGAAGACGAGAAGAGAGAGCCATACATTCGGTGGGTACTTGTCAATTACTTCTGAAACCGCCAAACTACCCAATCTGATGCTCTCTTTATTGCACACCGACCAATTGTTATGGAACTTCTCTTTCAGTTGGGAAACTGAATGAGTACTACCGAACATAGATGTGTTAAAAAAACAGAAACATTTTCTATATCTAGAGCTATATTTACAGTACCCAAACTTATACTATTTACCAGGCTTGAATTCAAACCTTTTCATTCGATAATGTATTGTACGTTCTGTGCCAAATAAGATCACAAATCAAAACCACACGCTGCAATATGCTACTTGTATAATTACTTCAAAAAAAATGCTACATGCATTATATGTAAACCTTTAAAACAGATTTTTTCTTTCTACGTAAAATTCATGATTTGGCTTTTGATGAGAAATGAGAATTCATACGGAACTTGGTCTGAACAAAACTTTATTGTAGATCAATTTCACAAGGCATCGGCTACATTTTAGTTATTTGTTGATTTGATTTTGCCCCGTATGGGCTGTTTGGACATTAATACCCCTCGGTTGCTCATCATAAAATTTTCAGGTCTAATGCAGTCGTATACATCTAATTGGGGGTGTTTTTGTCCGAATAGATTAAATTCGGCAATAATTAATTAATTAATCAAAATGTGGTAAGTTTTCAACTTTAAAGCCTTTATATGCTAATTTCCATTTTTTATTAAAGAAAGTTAATTTGAAGCACAATATAACAAGATTCTAAATTGTTATATGCACAATATTATGATAGAAATTAATAATGATCATATGAGAAAAAAAAGTTCTTTGGGATTCCAGACATTAATAATTTATTTATTTTTTTCAAGCAAACGAAATATTATTTATTAAACATATCTTGCAACAACCGATCTGTAGGAAAAATGCATAAGCAAGAGAACAACGCTGATACTTGGAACACGGCCCAAGTTACACCAATTTTTGTTGATCTTAGAAATAAAATTGTTCAAACATTATTTGGAAGATTTCTAATATATCTTAATAATAATTTGAAACATTAGTTTGTGCATTTCTTATCAGGGTACGAATAAATTGTGCTTTCTCTAATTCCCCTCCCTAATCTCTTCTTAAGCCATTATTTTATGCTTGCAAGCTTATATACAAATGTATTATATATTGAGAGTATAAAAATAAGTACAAAGATAATTATAACAATAACCTCCTTATATATAGTGGGAACCGATAAATTGTACAGTACACAATTGCTAATTTCTAAATAGCCATGTATTTATCTTATATATGACCTTCTTCTGCTACATATATAAAGGCGCCGGAATATTGAAATCCCACAGAAGTACATTCAGTACCCGCCTATCATTATATCTTAACCGCTATAAATTTTCCTTATTGTGAATTATAGTCTTCATGAATATCATATACATGGCGATTTAGCCGTTGCCAGGATTTTTGAAGTCATGCTTGCCATTGGCCCCAGGAGGCAGGTAGTCATGCAGAGAAACTTCAATCAACAGCTTCCTCGCCTGCAACTGATCAGAAGGCATACAATCTTATAAATTTGTTAAAGAATCATTTATAAAATAAGGATGCATTAGGCTGAGTAACTATAATAGCTTAAGCTCAAATTAAAACTTGCATGAAATCCAACAACAAATATATGTTCAAACATCCAATAATACTCATGACTTTGGGCAGCTTTGTTACGTGGAGATCAATTCACCTTGGGAAGATCAGGTTGAGCAAGTTTTCTTATGTCTTCAATATCTTCCACAGCAAGAGAAGCTGCACAAATAAGCAGTAAGAGCTATAGCTAGAGTACTTGCAAGGAAACTGATGGTCATCAATACAGTCTAGTTTATATATATATATATGTATGTATTTACGTAGGCGCTTACACAAAGAGCAGCTCAAGAGGAGTTGGAAGACAAAGATGATGGTCAGTACCAAAGCAGCTTTCAACTTAGCCATGGTTCTATTATCTTCCTTGCAACCATGGTGGGTAGTTTCCATGTGTGGCTGGGTTTATATTGACATCGGTGGGAATGAAATAGCAGTGATATCATTTGTGTTTTTCTGCAGTAGTCAACCCCACTTAAGAACGTTGTCTAATAATGACAAACCAGTGAAATGCCAATATGCACTGCAGCTATCTGTGAGTTGCACTTGGTCCAGCTCCACTATAGTGCACACCCATCCTTCATTTCTTCAAAGATAGAATTCCAAGTATTGTGTGGTTGAAAATGGAATGGCTCGAGTACCTTTGCTGGCTGGTTGATTGTGCCCTGCAGAGTTTGGTCACTTTACAGTGGCAAGCTCTTTCCAGAAGATGAATCAAACCCATATTTACACTTGGACACCCCCATACTTAAGTAGTAGTCTCTTTCATAGCTCTTACATCTTCCTCTATAGATTGAACAGTCTGCACTTATGCAGTAGTCAACTTCAACATATACAGAGATGACACTGTTAGTGTTGTATTTCCTTGCGCATTAGCAAGGCAATCAAAGACATTCCCACTGAACATGAATTGTCAAAGCCTTCCAAAGGGCCTGTATATGCTTTTTGGGGTTGTCTAAATCGTGTAAAGTTGGCTAGAAAAATTGAAGCCAGTGCTTTTGTTATTGGGTTGGTATGGTTTTGGAAGATAATTTGACTCAAACTTATTAAATAATGAAGTAATTTTAAGGTTTTATATTTGTTTAAAAGTTGATATTTCAAATGAAAAAAAATATCTACCCTTGTTAATAAAACGGAAACTCAAAACTTACATATGATTAAAAATAATAGATTTTACCAATCAAATTATGATAAAAATAATAATAATAATAAATTAAATTATTATAATATATATTTTTATTCACTTAGACTTTATCTGTAAAGTCAAAATTAATTAGAATTTATATCTAATATATTAAATTATTATTATGTATCTTATTATTCAACAAAAAATATCTTTAAAATTAAAATTAAAATTTATCTGCCATGACATGATATCTTATCTAGTTTATATTAAAATTTTCCTTTTAAAAGAAATAATGAAAGAGTTGAACTTCGTAACATGAAGTTTCAATACAAACACAATATGGACTCGTGTCGGATTCGGACCATTAGGGTCCGTTTGGCAAGCTCCATCTTGATTCACTCACTACCGCCGGAAAACGGCGATGCTCTCGCCGGCAAGGCTGCCGACCATGAGGTGCGCCTCCCCTCCGGCCATCCTCTGTGGCATGAACATCGATGCCCGCCCGATGAATTTCGCCGCTGCGGCCGCCGACAACGGCGGAGCGACGGCGGCGGTGGCGGCTGGAGGTATTGGCCTGGCCGCGTGGCAGGGCTGGGGAACGTCGTCGCCGGTGCCGTCCACGGTGGTTTATGTGATATAGGAGTTGAGGATGTTGGAGAAGGATTTGGACTCGAAGATGAGCTTCGGCGGCCTTGGTGGCAAGCTGCAGGTATGTTTTCTTGTTGCAAAAAGATTGAATCTTTTCCTGCATTCGATACTAGCTAGTAGTGCTTCGGATTCCTCGTTCTATTCGATTTATCGATTTATTCAATTTCTTATTGTTAATGATTCAATGCTCTAAATGTGGCACATTAGACGTTGCTAAGCTGGTTTTTAAGGAGTTTTTGATTGATGTTAATAATGAGAAACCAATCCATGAATATGCTATGTGAATGTAATTGCAGTTCTATCTTCTTGTTTTGGGTTTCTGTGAGTAGAAATGCCTGTGTGATATATTGAAAAAGGATACGTATAGAAATACATGAATGTTCTGTGACATACAAACATGAGAAGAAATGTTTTTGTCATAGATTGAGTGATTTCAGCGGAATTCATTAAAAAAAGAAAGTGCTATTGATGGTTACCTTTTCACATCTCATTCTCTGTCCAACGGCATTTCACGGTTTGCAAACAGTGGCTTTCAATTTTGTGCTTTAACTCTTTTGGTTCCAAACCCTGGCAAATCTTTTGTTATATTTTGAAGAAAATTGACGTGGGACATCTTGGTATGATCTAGTAAATTGGTCTAGTCTAAACACGGGTTGCAAGTCATTGTCTGATTTACATGTCAGAGATTGAAACACGAATTGTTGCGTAAAATCTTGGGCTCTTCGCTTAGGTTATTTTTTGTGGTTTTTCATTTTTCAAACCTATATTTAATAGTAGTATTTTATGGTGGTAGACTGATTTATAAATTATGTGTTTTTGACTTTGTTAAATAAAAATGCTTTATCAACCCCTTGCACTTTCATTGTGCTTCTGCAGGAAGATTTTGGAATTCAAGAGGACAAAAAGCATAGAACAAAATACCAAATCTTTATATGATTCAGAAGATAAACTTCAATTTTTTCGCAGCTCAGCAGATAGCATGCCGCCGCTTGCTTGGAAGCAGGGGATACCTTTGCCAAAGGGTATTTCTGATCTTTGAGGAAGCTTTACTTTACTCTTTGTTAATTCTTATACTTATTTGTCATGTTTCATTCGAATTTTGTTTTTTCCCCTTGGAAAGGGCATTTTGGTTAGATGTGAACTCCTACAAAATAGTTTAATCGTCTTGGAAAATTTTTTCAAAATCTCAATTTGTCTTGCAACAAAATCAGGTACCAATGCGTTCAGTATATAGCAGTGTTGGCTCGCTTTGGAAGATTGTATGTGCTTTAAATTGATGTCATCCTCTCTGTGGCATGGGATGCGGTTTTGGCTGTACATGCATCCAAAGGTGTGAATTTTATGAGCAGTTTCTGTCTCTGGCTTGATGTATTTCTTATTACGTTCCTCGCTTGAACAGGATTTTTTAAGGCAAAACAACACTGGAAAGTTGCTGTGGCAAGTATTTGGAGTCCAAGCTGCAACTTTGTGCCTTTTTGGAATCCATGAACATAAAGAAATTATGTGGAATATCTTTAAGCACTCAGGTATGTCTTAAACTCTCTCTTTCTCTCTCTCACATTGATGCCTTACATTATTGTTCATACTATTCTTGCTCTTCCAGTTTTCTGATTAGTAAGATGAGTATCAAGCTTTGTAGTTGATGCCATATATAAATATAATAGTACACTTCCTTTCTTACTTCTATTGTAAATTAAGCAATTGAGACAATGAGAAAGTCTCACAAATATTTGTGGGCCATTTGCTTCAATTGGGCATGGGAAACTGCTGATGTTCGAGGCTAATGAGAATATAAGTTGTATTTAAAAAGTTCACAAGTTGAAATCCCATTGTTTACATGCCGATTATTATCATTTTTTCAACTTGTTATTGTGTGATATTATTAATTGTCATTTTGTCTAATTTTTTTTTTTCGGGTGTATTTGTTCTTCACGTGATTTTCCTTTGCATGTTGTCAACAATTTGATATTCAATAAAACCTTACCAGTGAAAATCCTTCTTTATGTCAGGAAAACACAAAGTCTGGCGTCTATATCCAAAGAGCAATTCTACTACTACCTCAATTCAGAACTTTGACTGTCATAGTTCAGCTGTATTTGATGATCAGTCACTGAATGCATGCTGTTACTTCGAACTGGTGAAGACAATGTCTTTTGCGAGTTACTTTTAAAATCTCAAACTGTTATGAACTTATTGTTTTAAATACTATTTTATTATGCAGCCAGATGGTCCTCTAAATTTTGTTCTCATAGATGGAACATGGAATAATTCAGCTGCTATGTTTATGCTTATAAAGGTACACAGCTCAACCTCATCCTCATCTTTCTACAGTATAGTGTTATTTTCTGAAGTCTTGTATTTTTAGTTTGGTGTGTAATGATTTCAAGGAGATGTCTGAATACAAAAAGAGTAGTTGTCACTATTAATAATTTGAGATTGGATGTTTATGAATCACCCACTTATGTTGGGAGCTGTTACTAGTTTTTGGAAGGATATGTTCCAGCTAGCTAAGTAAAAGTGATTCTCGAAGTTGGGTGTTTTTTCAACCAGTTAGGGACGTTTCTGAATTTCCAATACATATTTTCCTGAGTGATTTTCCATCTTAAGTTACAATAGAAGTTCATAGAATGTAGACTTAGGTTTCATTCGGTCATTATATCTTTGCACAACTACTATGCTCATTGAACAAGTATATGGACCGGCTCATCCAAAAATTTTTGTGGACAGGAAGAAATTCCATGCATATCTTTGTTAACGAAGTGCTTCTGTGATGCACAAACTGAGATAAAAAGGCCGATGAAGTCCTCTCCCTCCTAACCTCCCTCCCTCCTCACTACATCTTTTAAACATCTTTTTAAAGCAGGCCCAGCCTTCATGGGATCGCACCTGTACGGCGGCAGCAGCCATCCATCTTCTTTTGGAATTACACCTCAGGCCTGAGTTTAGCTCACATGGGTTGGATAAGCAAGCAGCAGCAGTAGAGAATGAATTGGATGTTCTATTTGAAGCCTTGACTGGCCGTCGCCGCCAAATGGGCAGGTCTACAAGTTGCCGGGCATGGCATAACAGCATCAAAATAACATCATAGTAGCTATATCTTGTTTAGTTCTCTCGTTCAGCATTATTGATACAACCATTCTTTTTAACAAGTGTAATGGGAAAACTGTACTTTCCAAAAGCAAGGGGGCATTCTCCATGAAACGTAGTTGTGTTCACATTGAATGGGAACATGTCATAGATCCAACTGTACTGGAAGGTCCTCCTGAGTGACCGTTTCTGTACACATTAGAGTTAATGGCTTTCAGAAGGCTTTTTGCGTTGATTGAATGATCTTTGAATTGTGAACATTAGCTCTTCTCATTTTATTGCAGGGTCCTTATCATGCAACTAAATAGATCTCAACAAATTTACCGAAGGGAGAGTGCCAATAGTTACACAGAACGGATTTTAGAAAGCATATTATATATAATAAAAAATACCGTTGACGGTGCACAATCCGTCAATGTCTACATAAACCATGTAAAGCCTCAAAAGTTACATGATTTACTACATTAAAACACAAGCATCATGGTTGGAAACATAATCTGTCAACATTAGAAGTTTTCCACGAGCTATCTATTCGCATATAGCAGCTAACTGTAATATATTTTTTTACAAAGTACAAAAAATGTATTACTTACAAAACAACAAAATATCAGCTAACTATAACCATTTGCTTAACAAGTTATACTCATTATCTTCATCAAGCTTCTTCATTAACTTGTAGAAATATTTACCATGATAGTTCAATGGGGTGGCTTTCATTAACGGCACAAGTGCGCCCCGTACTCTCTGTTTAATAATGTTGTTTCCCTACAAAAGAAAAATCACATAAATTATATAAATTCTTGTTTGGAAAAAAAGAAAATATGTTACAACATGTATGTATACCTGAATTATATTCAAGAGTGCTTTCATAAGATAATTTCCATATTGATCTGGAACTTATTCCATCAATTCTTTATCTTATAACTTTGAAACTATCTCTTCCAATATTATTGAGCAGTACTTCAACAATGCTTCCACCACTCGACTTCGGAACTTATGTTTGGACATTGGCGCATAAAAGCTACTCAAATGATTGCATATGATGGCTTGGATGGAATCACACTTTGTTCTGTAACACAATTGACAACAAAATTGCTGCAAAGAAATAGCTCAAGATGAAACCATGGAGCTTGTTGTATAAAAAATTATATACGTTTACATGCATCTCATATCGACGGTAATATATAATTAAGCCTTACCCATATTGGCCTATTGAAAGAACAACCGAGTTATAAGCAATTGTTTTGACTAGATGGCCTCTTTGAGCTGTTGACTTTGTATCCTATTCCGTTGTAAATAAACGGATCTTATTGTAACGTAGATCTACCGTTCATGGTCTTAAAATTCTATAATAATGGAAACAGGCAACCCTAGTCACCATTTTCATATCTGGTTCACTTGTAAGCTTTACCGGGAATGTATGGAATGCACTCGTTGAAAAATAGATAAGCATTAGGTTTAACTGCCATTCTCATACATTGTGCTGATGCCGTGCGGAAGATGAACTACAATAATGCAATTAAATAAGTTCAAATCATTAAATATTACCAATTAAATAATCTAATGCACGTTAATCAATTAAGAAATAATTAATTATTACCTGCAGCTTCTCATAATCAAACCTTTTAAGTCACTCATTGATCACACAACGGCCCTCATGGTAGGATATTAAAATTTCGAAATATCCACAAATTGAGTTAAAAAACATATCCACTAATCTTCCATCCGTTCTTATTATCGTAATAGGACATTGAATACAACCTAATTAGAAAATTAAGAACAAACCCACATGTTAAAAAAATCACGCGAATAGTTACTTGAATGTTTCTTAATTATAAAAATAATCATCTTCAACCTACGAGGTTAATATTTGTTTGACTTTTAAAAAAGTTTAAAACCAGTTGCCGGATTTAATTTCAATAAATACTCTTACTTGCCACATCAACTGATCATGTTTCCATTAATTTCTTTTGATGATTACTCGCTCATACTATTTTATTGAAAATAGCACTATCTACATATATATTATTACTTAATTATCTGCACATTTCATATATATATATATATATATATATATATATATATTAAATTAGTGGCATAAAAATTCAACCCCCTTATTGTAAAAATTTTCATGGAACTAGAACTTAATTAGAACCAAAAAGAAAAAAAAACGTCACCCATGCTGGTTGTGTTTTGCAAGTTGAACGAGAAGTCGAGGTGATCTGCTTAATTTCAAAAGTATTGATTCTAATTCTCTCTGGCTGTATGCACTGAACATTGTTTGGAGCACAGATTGGCCGAAGAGGTTTATCATAATCAAATTCATATACTTCAAGCTGACTGTGTTGTAAATTGCTATCCATTGCAGTTGTTTTTGTCTAATAAGATTTTGCAACTCTAGTGCACCTTCACGCCTCACGGCCATGTCGACACTGATAGCATCCATTTTGTCACTTGCAAAATGTGAGAAATTATTTATATCACAAGTAGGGTTGTTAATTGAACGAGCTAGTTCGTGAGTATTTAGCGTTCGGCTCGGTTTGACTCGACTCGGAACTTAACATTTAAATGCTCGAGCTCGAACTCGAATCTTATAAGCCGAGTTTGAGCAAGGTTATATTCGATTCGACTCGACTCGACTCGACTCGTGGCTCGACTCGAACTCGACTCGATAAAATAATATAATAATATATTTTTTTATAATATATATATATATACATAATATAATAATAATGAAGTTGGTAAATATTCAAGTGGATGGTTTTAAGGTTGTAGGTTCAATCCACAGTGATTGAATTTTTTTTTAAAAATATTCAAGTCGAACTCACACATGTATGTTTAAAACTCGTTCGATCTCGAATTGAGTTCGAACGAGTTTTAAACTATTCGAGTTGAATTCGAACACAAATTGAGCTCGGCTCGCTCACTCGATTAGCACCCCTAATCACAAGTATTAATTAAAGATCAAATTGAATAAGATATATTGGTTGTTTTTTGTCCACAAATTACCTTGGAGTGCCAAAGCATGCTCAAACATGACATCCTCAAATCTTGCAACGCATTCAGAAAATATTAATCTTCAAATTACAAAATTTATCTTTTGGTACCATGATTTATATTTAAATATCTGAAAAACTTATGACAAGTATTTGCTGGGCATATTCTTTGATAGTACTTGTTGGAACCAAATTATTCATGAAATTGGTCGACCTTAATGCAGAAGCAATATGCTTGGGCGTCCCCATGAATTCCTTCCTACAATCTTTACAACATCTACATGATGAAACTAAACTTGAAACCAATGTTGCCGATCTTTGTGAAGTTGCATGGAACGAAACTCGTGAATCAAGAAAGGAGAAGGAGAATTTGATGGCGTTGAAGCATATTGGCCACCCTGGACGTGTTTGCTTTAAATAACTCTTAAATTCTATTCAAGTACTTGTTCTGATGGTGCTAAGAACTCTATATTACTCATTGTGCAAGGTGACGTTACACTTCATGGCTATTAATACAAAATCTATTATATAAGAAAATCTACTTGGATCCACTTGATTTGACATTGAAAAATGGGTGCATGGAGGAGTTGCAGGCTGATCATCATCTTGGCCGTTTCAATGGTTCGCCCACCCATGGTACATAGTATAGTATGAACTATACGAGCGTTATGCGTACGTCATAATGTATTACACCTCATATGATACTTTACTTAACCTTAATTATGAGACAAAGCGTTGATCGAATAGTATAAACTATAGCTATTTGGTTCCTTAATTTTGAAAGTATACTTAATATAATCTTACTATAACTATAAGAAACTTTATTATAGATTTGTATTATAATAAATAGATATTTACTTATTATAGTCTTATATGTTATGTGTATATCTAATATTCTTAATATATTATTATTTTTAGTTAATTAGTTGATATTTGTTAGTTTATTAATTTTATAAATCGTATATAATTTTATATGTTTGAGTTTTAGTTGATTTAGGTTTTCCATGTCTAATATTAATAATAAAAGGGTTAAATTATAATTCAATTTTATTTTATGAATAGATTATAAGGATTATATTGTAAAATAGTTTAAAGACACGTAACATACGCTAATTTAAAAAATTCATCAATAAGAAATTAATATTTTTGTGAATAGATAGACTCGTAGTAGATTAAGGATCAGTGGATAATTATAAATATATTATAAAAAAGATAATGATTGATATGATAATAAAAATTAATTTATTAATAAATATGAAAAGTATTTTAATTAATGACGATTACTCTTTAAAAAATTGTATAAAATTTGGAAGCGGTTAATTTTTTTTAAATGTCATAAAATTACGGTTATACAAAAAGAAAATTTCGGGCACGGTCATTCGGACCTGTCCACAGTCCGAAAAGGCTTCTTCCTCGACCTTTCTACCAAACCCTTGAAACCGTCGCCATTTCCAACCCTCTGCTAGCAAAGATTGAATCTTTATCGAGTCCGCAACCTGCAATTCATGGTCTCTTCCTTCGTTTTGATTTGTTGATTCGATTCGATCCGGTAGATTGAGGGAAGGTGCGATGGGTGGCGAGCATGGCGGCGGCCATGGAGTGCCGGAGGACTTCAGAACCAAAGTCTGGAGCATGACCGGCGGCCCCTACTGCAGGCCCAAGCACTGGAAACGCAACACCGCCATCGCCATGTTCGGAATCTTCCTCGTCTGCATCCCCATCGCCATGAAATCCGCCGAGCTAGAGGTTAGTTTTTTTGGTTCTTCTTTGTCGCGCATTTATATATGATGGGAAAGATTGGTAAATTGAATCTCATCCAGAGCTGCATTGGTGAGTATTGTGTTGTCTGATGATAAAGAATCGTTTATTTGTTTTCGATGTTTTTGTGAATCTAACAGTTGTTAAATGGAATGGAAGTTCTTGCTGTGTTCCGATCAACTAAGCAGGTTTTTAACTGGCTAGCCTTTCGGGGTTATAAACTTGTGGAATTGATAAAACGATATCCCTTGGAAGAAGCGGTTTTTGAGTTGGTGGTAATTTTAGTACAGTGGATTGTAATTTGACTGCCAGAGTAGGTTTGGATCGCCATGGAATCTTGCTGATCTTGGGGTTTTGGGATTCTTCATTTGATGGTCGGTTCTCTTTTGTATGATTGGCTGCTTGTCTGAGCCGGGTGTGATTTGTTGCATAGAAAGGGTTGTTGGAAAGAACATTAATTGTAAATCTCACCTAGATCTGCATGTATACAATATTGTATGATGATTGTTTAATTCCCATGATTTGTGTATCTGAAGGTTGTTGGATGGAGGTTCTTGTCGTGTCTTCTATCAACCAAACAAATTGTTTCTGGCTAGTCATTAAGGAATCTAAGCATATCAAATTGTTGTGTTTTTTCGAATTGTCTTCTGGTGATGCTCTAGACTGGAGTAGGTTTGAACCTAGAAAACAAGTTTGTTATAGTTTATTGATAAAGGTCACCATGAGCTGCATTACATGCTTTGTTCTCTTGATAGGTAATTTCTGTCTTTATGTTAATTCTGAAGGTTGTGTTGATAAAAACCACTGTGACCTACATTGGTGTGCTTTGTTATGATGAGAGCTTATTTCTTCTATTTTTTACGTCAAGCACAAAGAATTTTAAATGATCCCTCCTTGGAATATGCCTCGAATGAGGACATTGGGGTTTGAAACCCGCCA
Source organism: Piper betle (assembly GCA_033002965.1). Taxonomy (NCBI): domain Eukaryota; kingdom Viridiplantae; phylum Streptophyta; class Magnoliopsida; order Piperales; family Piperaceae; genus Piper; species Piper betle. The sequence continues at coordinate 45,276 of JAURVB010012380.1, forward strand.
GCTCCACTCACTTTCCAACTTCCTCACTTGAGTTAGTGGGTGTAGTAAATCACCTTGTAAAAAGAAAAATCTAAATGGTGACAATACATTTATTGGTCAGTTAGAAATCTAGAGAGATCAACTTGTTAGAATCACTATCGTTGTAAAATGCATTTTTTATATCAAAATGGAACATGAGGCTAATTTTGCTGGTCAGTTGGAATTAGGACTTTAATTAATTTATGCTTTGACACTTTATGAGGAGAGGGATCCTTATTCTTACATCTTTACATGACCCCCGCATTAAAATTGCCTTTTTCCTGTGGGATAGAGTCGCCTTTTATTTGTGCTTATACAGTTGCTACGTACATCCATGGAAATGCCTTTATTTGTGCTTACATATTTTCTTAATTTCTGTGGTACTGTCCTTTCCTTTGTAGAATCCACTTGTTTGGATTTTTTATTTAAAAGCCATAATTTAACTTAGACAATGTGCTGAAAATAACAAACAAATGGCAAGTGCTTTTTCATGTGTCTCTGAAACTTACTTAACTTTGCTTTGTCACGTAGTTTCTTTGTTTCTTCTCCCTAATGTTCTCTACAGCTCTTTTTAGTAATGAGACAATAGGTGTTTCTTCTTAAGGAATGGCAGTTGTTTCTTCACACAATGGGAATGATGTTTCAGAAGGGAAGTGATAAACATCATTTTTGAAATGGTTGTTTAGGCTGAGCAGATTTTGGTCCAAACCATAGTAACTGAATGTCAGTTCAGTTTGGACCTTTGGTAAATTTTTTAAGTGTTCAATTTTCGGTTTGGAACTGAACCAAACTAAAACTGATTGAAACACCAAAAAATAATTTTTTAATATTTATTTTTATGTGGGATATTATTATTATTATTTTTATATATTTATGAATTTGTTTGATATGTTTCATATAATATCTTTGGATAGAATATTTTTGAATGCGATTATTATGATGATTAAAATTATATTATAACTTTATTTGTTATAAAAATAATAATTAATTTTAATACAGCTTTAATAATTTTGATTTTCCTAAAACCGAACTTGGTTTGGTTTTGAGGTAAATTCGGGTTTATTTTAATGTTAAATTTCAGCCGTGGAATTTTATTTTGGAAATTCGGTTTGGTTCAGCTTTTTGGTTCAGAACCGAGCCGACCGAATGCTCTGCCTAGGTTGTAGGTTGTTTATGATCTCATTAGTGAATGGTCAACATGGCAACTCTTCGTGTCTAATTGTTGTTTTTGTTACCTCAAGAGTCCAACTTGAGATTTGCATTCTCTTTTATTTTGAAATTTTACATGTTAGTGTCTAATTTGATGTTGGTGTTGATGTTCGATTTATACCTAAATTAGAACCTGATGATCTTTTATCATCTGCAGCGGCGACCACACGAACCTGTACGCCCAATCCCTTCTCAGCTCTGGTGCAAAAACATTGGAAACAAGGATTATTGATCCTCTATTATCACCAAGCATGGCAGAACTAGGTCGTTTATAAAGTAATTTGGGGAATGTGGTTGTTTGCACTCTGGGATGCATTTACCTGGATGTTTGTTTTGTGGCTCAGCACTTGTACTCGAATAAGCTGTTGAACTACCAAATACAATTGATGGACAGCATCATGCTGCTTGAACACTCTGTTTTTTGCATAATTATTGTATCTTTCAGGATGAAATGAAAGTTCGATAGCCTTAGAATTTGATCAATTTGGGCAAATGCCATGTGTAATGAAGAGTGCCTGTAAGGTTATTGCAGGGCTCTATGGTAATTCCTCGATTTGGTTTGGAGCTTTGAGTGTGAATTTTGCCTGGGCCGGCGTCTGATCAGATAAATTATCAAACAAAAAGAGTATCCGACTTCTCCGACCCTGATTCTAACAGTTGCTTCCTTTTTATGTTCTCTTTCACCAATGCCTGCTATACGTGGTCCTTGGCAAGAAATTTCTGAAGAGATGAGCCAAAGAAAAGCTATAAAGCTTGCACGTTGCCAACCAGTGGCTTGGCTAGCAAAATGCAAGATAGGCTATGCTTTATGATCACTCGAACTATGCATGAAAAATTTTAACTCATCTCTAATTAAGCGTGGAGTTAAATATTTTGACAGCGTTCCCTGATGTTCATGTCGGCTTCCTTGCATACTTCGGTGAGGTGCAAAAGTTTTTTAAATGGGTCTAATGCACGAATAAGAACTCAATGAATTCCCCTCGTCAGTAGAAAAATAAAAATAAAGTCGAGTGGGCTTTTTTAAAAGAACAAATTGATAAACAAATAAAATTAGACTATTGGAAATTGAAATTTTATTTTTTATCGGAAAATACCTTTGGAATTTATAGTTTAATTAATTTCTATTTTGTTTAATATTTGTCTCAATTTACTGTAATTCTCTCCTCTTCTTTGAGTGACTATTAAATCTTTTTTTACTTAGTTATTATTTATATATTGAATGTTTAAATTTTCTGGATAATAATTACGTGAATAATTTTAAATAAGCTGTTGTTTGTATTAACCTCCATAAAAATTATTTAATAAGTTGTATTAAAGTATTAACCTCACGTAGAGTTTGACTATGACAAATCTGGGTGGACCACATTTTATCCGTTAATACCAAAACCCTCTTGTCTCCCTTGCCCATTGATATTCAATTCCGGCAATGTCTGATTAGGGGTGTAAACGAGCTGAGCCGAGCTAAGCAAGGATGTTTTTAAATTCGACGTGATTTCTGACAATTATATTTGAACTTGTTTAAGTATTTGACAAGTTTTGATGTACTTGGGTTGAACTGAGCTTCGTCTCAAAATTCATGATGTTTGGATTTTGCTCGTGTTTTGCTCATTATATTTTCGAATCAAGTTCGAGCCAAGTGAATGTTTGTACTTGATTCATACTTAGACTTATATAAGATCAAATTTTTTTTCCAATACTATATAAGTTTGATTATGACCTCAATAGTATTGACGAGCCAAGTCATACTAAGCATTTTTTCGAGTTTAAACATATCAAACTCAAATTTTTAACCATATTAAATAAAATATTTTTTAGTTCAAATTCTATTTATTATTTAATAAATTATTTATTTTAAATGGAATATTTTTTCGAGCACCGGAGTCAACTTTAAAATACTTACGCATGTTTGGCTTGTTTGTCCCTACATCCGATCACTGTCGAAGCCCTCCGAGCACCGGCCGCGTTCCTAGCCGCCAGCCCCCTCTAACCACCAACCCCTCTAACCACCAGACCCTACAAGTCCTACCACCGACGGCATGTTTCCAACCACCGCTGGAGCCCTCCGACCATTAGCCCCATCTGAGCTCCAACTCCCTCTAACCACTGCTGCTCTTCGAGCGCCGCCCCCCCCCCTCCAAGCACCGCCATACCACGCCCACTGCTACTCTCCGAGCACCGCCAGACAGCTTCCACTGTATGAGCACCGCCCCTCCAAGCACCGCCATACCACAACCACTGCTACAGTGCTACTCTCTAGGAACGACATGCCCCTCTGACCATCGCCCTTCTTCCCCTTCTCTTGGTTAGTCCTCTGTTCTGGTTAAAGCTTTTTTGGATTATATGTGCAGCCTAGATCTTCTTTAAAAAAAAAATAGTAATTCCTTATACTATCTGATTAGCAAAACTTTGTATATGCAGCTTAGACTTGAAAAGCATCTTTAGTTGGCTCCTTGTTGTTGTTGGTTTGTAAATTTAAGATATCTAATTGCGTAGTGATTGAATACGTTTTGTGATTTAGAAAGCACTTGGTACTTGATATGTTCTTTCATGTCTAAATTGTTTAAGTGGTACCTACTATTTTTTCCCTTTTATATATAAATTTGTTTAGTGACGTAATTAAGTGGTTATTTGCTGCTCATATATGGCTTTTTTTTAAAAAAAAATGGTTTAGGGTGAAAATTTTAGTATATACCAAGTAAAATTGAAGAGTGTAATTTTTCAGTTTATGTTATCTTTTGTGTTGTATTAAACCTTAGACTTGTGGCCTTGTATTGAGAATTAGGATTGAGCCTTAAGTCTGTTATGACATCTCATTCTTCAAACTTATTTATGTTGGGTGTTGTGAAATTGTTATTAATTTATATGTATCTTGTATTTAATATTTGTGTATGCACAAATATTTATTATAATGGACCAATTTAAACTGATTCAAATGAATTAATTCTTGTCCCATTTTTGTTATATCCAAATCAACGACTCCTTTTGACCGATTCAAATGCCAATTTTGATTTTTGCACCTATATTTATGACTCCTTGTACATGGTACCTAACCAACTAGCTACCACCCCGGTCTATCCTCCACTAAGGTATTCCTTTTCTATGGCTTCAACCCTGTCCACTGCCCCTCCCATCAAAGACCCCTCCATCCCATCGCCTTCTCCCACTCCTGTGCATGACCATCCCCTCTTCTTCCACGCTTTCTTCTCCTGCATAGAAAGATTTGGGATTGAAGCTGATTCAGTACGATTCAAAATGAACCAATTCATTGTTTGAATTGGTATAATCAGGTTTAACATCTTCTGCCTTCCCTTTTAATGTTTTACTTTTATTCCTCCTTCCATGGCGTAAGGTCATCTATACCGACATCTGAATGTTTGATACATTAAGTGCATTGTTTTTTGGGTCTTCAAAGTAGCAAACTTTCTGTTAACTGTTGGAGTTTACTAGTTAATTGTGTATGCATGCTACTGCATTAATTTTTTTTCTTAATATCATGTTCTTAGGGATGAAGTACATTAAATCTTTGGGCTTGTTTAAGAAAGTGCTGGAGAAAAGGCCTTCGAGATTACTTGGTTTAGATGTTGGAATTAAGTATGTTGGGTTAGCTGTATCAGATGCTGAAAATAAAGTTGCATCTCCATTAAGGTATGTTAAACATTATTTGCGTAAGCAATTCTCATGATGATGTATGTCACATATTGCATATATTGATTGATGGAATTGCTTGATGACTTGATCATGCATACAAAAATAGCTTATTGTGAACGTTAAAAAGACATAAGTCTTACTGATTAGTGATTATGGCATGATCCAGAAAGATTGTTTCATCAGCCTTAATGTGGTACAAATTTTCGATGAACACATCCAACTTATCTTATATATGAATTGCTCCAAGTGTGACATTGAGATCCTTAGTTTGATTTGTTAATTTGTAAGACACTGATATGCAGTAATGAACTTAAATTATCCTCGATTATAATCACTGGGGATCAAAATGATGATGTTACTTTAATGAACTTATATTATCCATGATTCTTATCATTTGGAACCAGAATGATGATGTTATTTAACCCTGATATGTATTCTGAAGTGAGCTTCTTGCATTACTAAGTTTTTTATTCTATTTTTCCTTGGAGTTTTGTCTCCTTGTAAGCTCATATGGTCACATTTACTTTCAGTGTGCTCAAGCAAACAAAAGGCTATTAATTTGGTCGCTGGTTATATTGGAACTTTAGTAAGTATCTCTTTTTCTTTTATGTAATGTAATTTAGTGAAGAGGAGGAGGCAGTAAGAGGACAATTACGACTGGAATGACAAGGTTAAAGGAGATTATTTCTCTTGAGTGTCACCTGCTGACTCCTCTAGCTATTTTTGTCCATTCAACAGGAAGGTTGGCATGGTAATAGTTTGTGACGGGCCCTATGCAGGTTGTTGGCAATATTTTCATGCCTTGGTGGTGAAAAAGCACTGTTGTAAAGCAAATTATATGTTAGAAAAATGCTATTATCAGTAGGTAGATAATTCTTTTAGGATTTAGTTTCCAAATATTATTTGTCTTTTCTTTGGTGTTTCCCTTACATTGGTAGGTTTTGTGGGTCTATGTATAGAATTGTTATAGAACTTAGTATTTGCAGAATAACTGACTGAAAGTTACTCTTGGTAAATAGCAATTTCCTCCTACCCATCCTTAACCTTTTTGTCGGTACTGATTGCATATATAATATTAAAATGCGACCTCTCAGGCTGTTCTATGTCAATTTTGCCAATCTTCAATAGGCAGCAACACTAGCTCTTAGGAAATATGTTTCCCCGTAGGTCTCTGGCTCATTTAAACCAGACTTCATTATATTTTTTTGCTCATTTAATACCAAACTTCATTATATTGCAATTAGCTAAATTATTATTTTTTAATTTAACTTAAATGGTTTTTAGCACAGGTTTCAGGATTTTCATTAGGTGGACTCGTTGTTGGCTATCCGCATGAAATGCAGGGCGAAGAAAACTTAACTGTGCGGATCAACAATATATATATATATATATATATTGTATGTGTCGTACTTCCTAATAATTTTGTTTGTTGTCATTGCAGGCTGTCCCTATAATGATATTTATTCAGGATCTTCAAAAGACGGGAAAACTTAAATGATTTATGCTATACTTTTTGGGACGAGCGCTATTCTTCTGTGGTTAGTCTCATAAAATTTGCTAATGGCAGATTGTTTTATCTTACGACTAAGTTGATTTGATTGCATTACTAATGATGTTCTTTTGATGATTATGGTATTACTCTTAGTGCACGGAGTTCCTTATAAAACCTTTGAACCTAAGCCCGACGCATGCAAATCGATTCTGGATAAATTTTCTGGTGATTGGCGCCTATCTGAAACTACATGATGCTTAATATACAATTTCTCAAGGCATGACTGTTAGACCAGGCCATGGGTATTAGACTATATGTGTCGGCTACCATATATGATTGTTGGGTGCTCAATGGATGAGTAAGATAGCTGTGCTGCTGTTTTGCAGGGATACTTGGATCATTGCAATCAAAACTGGAAAGACTTGAGCACTCCTAATACGGATTAGATTTCGGTTCGGCAGCTATTTAAAAGTGCAAATGGTCTCGAATCAGAGCTCGAAACAGTAGTTCCAGCGATCAAAATTGTAATATTAAAAGGTTGGCCTAATTTTCAGAGTGCAATACTGTGTTTGTGAAAACCATTTAAGGATGATCATTCAAATGTAGAAGGCCACTATTTGGGTGGTATACGGATAAACTTTTTGTTATTTTTGAGAGATGTAAACATAATCTTAAATATCGTACCAATTATTATATTAGATTTATAATAGGTCAATTACGGCAGATTTAGTTCAATTATATTTGAAAATTATAAATAAAATATTTTATTAAATATGAAAAATATATTTTATCATCTATATTTAATTGAATAGTGGTTAAAATAATATAATTCAAAAAATCAAATTCTGTAAAAATTTTAAGTTAAAAAATTAAACACGAATTAAAATAGTATGAAGGTTTAAATTGTAATGAATTCAAAGAGGGTGAGTAATATACAGGAAGGTTAGAGAAGTAAAAAATAATATTTTTAAAATTATAGACGTAAATATCTATTGAAAAAACTTGCGGAGCTAAGCTTGTTCAAAGAGTTTGTATTCCTTTTAACTCTTTTTTAATTTATTTACGCTTTTAAGAAAAAAAGATAAAAATAAAATATAAATGGGCAGAGCCCGGACCTATCGTTAGTTAAATAATCTCTAACGGACACAATCATATTATCGACCCGGACGACCCGAATAGCCACCGCCTCACCCGTCCCATATCATCTCCAACGCGCCTTCGTTTCAGCACCAATCGCCGGCCATGGCCCCCGCCGCCGCCACCGCCGCTGCCTCGTCCGCCCCCGCCGGGGGCGGTAAGAAGGAGAAGACGGAGGTGGACTTGAAGAAGCTGGAGTATCTGTCGCTGGTGAGCAAGGTGTCGACGGAGTTGGAGTCGCACATCGGCGTCGCCGACAAGGTGCTGGCCGAGTTCGTCATCGACCTCGGCCGCGACTCCCGCACCCTCGAGGAGTTTGACGCCCGACTCAAGGACAACGGCGCCGACTACGCCGACTACTTCGTCCACACCCTCCTCACCATCATCCACGCCATCCTCCCCCCAAGCCCGACAAACCTGCCGCATCCACCGGCAACGGTGCAGACGCGCCGTTCCCGGCGCTCGGCATATCCGACGACCGCGAGCGGGTGAGGAAGATGGAGATGGAGATTGAAGCCGAGGTGCGCCACAAGGAGCGCGAAATCGGTAAGCACGAAGCTAGGGTTTCCGATCGAGATCGAGGTAGGGATAGGGATAGGGATCGAGATAGGGAGAGAGGTAGGGATCGACATAGGGATGGAGATGATCGGCATGGGAGAGGCGATCGGGGTAGGGATAGAGACGAGGAGAGGGGACGACGTGGGAGGGAAGAAAGGCGGCATCTTGATGATGGGAGGGAAGACAGGAGGCGTTTTGATGATGGGAGGGAAGAAAAGAGGCGTTTTGATGGAGATGGTCACGAGGGAGGGAGGGGTTCTAGGGTTCGGCATGGGAGGGATGAAGAAGACGACGATTTTGAAGGAAGGAGGGATCGCGCATGGGAGTCGGCACCATTCTGAGCCTGAACTGTATGGGGTTTATGCTGGGAGGGTGAGCAGGGTGATGGATTCGGGTTGTTTTGTGCAGTTGAAGGATTTCCACGGCAAGGAAGGCCTTGTTCACGTTTCGCAGATGGCGAACAAGAGGGTTGCCAATGCCAAGGAGTTTGTGAGGCGGGATCAGGAGGTGTTTGTGAAGGTGATTTCGGTTTCTGGCCAGAAGATGAGCCTTTCCATGAGGGATGTTGATCAGGATACCGGTAAGGACCTTCTTCCCATGAAGAGGAGCTCAGACGATGATGTTCACAGGGCGAATCCTTCAAGTGCTTCGAATGCAGGTGGTCCTACTGTTCGGACTGGGTTGTCTGGGATTAGGATTGTGGAGGAGGACGACCGTGTGCCGTCTCGGAGGCCATTGAAGAGGATGAGCTCGCCGGAGAGGTGGGAGGCGAAGCAGCTGATTGCTTCGGGTGTTTTGAGTGTAGGTGAGTATCCGATGTTTGATGAAGATGGGGATGGGATGTTGTATCAGGAGGAGGGTGCGGAGGAGGAGCTTGAGATTGAGTTGAACGAGGATGAGCCGGAGTTCTTGCAGGGACAGAGCAGGTACTCGATCGACATGTCGCCGGTGAAGATATTCAAAAATCCAGAGGGATCTTTGAGCCGTGCTGCTGCCTTGCAGTCGGCTCTGATCAAGGAGAGGAGGGAAGTGAGGGAGCAGCAGCAGAGGACGATGCTTGACTCCATTCCCAAGGATCTTAATAGGCCTTGGGAGGATCCCATGCCGGAGACTGGCGAGAGGCATCTTGCTCAGGAATTGAGAGGTGTTGGGCTTTCTGCGTATGACATGCCCGAGTGGAAGAAAGATGCGTATGGTAAAGGTCTCACTTTTGGGCAGAGATCTAAGCTTTCAATTCAGGATCAAAGGCAGAGTCTTCCCATCTATAAGCTGAAAAAGGAGCTTGTACAGGCAGTTCATGATAATCAGGTTCTTGTGGTTATCGGAGAGACAGGTTCTGGAAAGACTACTCAAATCACACAGTATCTGGCCGAAGCAGGATATACAACTAGAGGGAAAATTGGGTGCACTCAGCCCCGAAGGGTGGCTGCCATGTCTGTGGCAAAGAGAGTTGCTGAAGAGTTTGGGTGCCGGCTTGGTGAAGAAGTGGGCTATGCCATTCGATTTGAAGATTGTACCGGTCCTGATACTGTTATTAAGTATATGACTGATGGTATGCTGCTTAGGGAGATTCTGATTGATGATAGCCTTTCTCAATATTCGGTGATTATGTTGGACGAAGCTCATGAAAGAACGATCCACACGGATGTTCTGTTTGGGCTGCTAAAACAGCTTCTCAAACGCCGTCCAGAACTACGCCTTATTGTCACTTCTGCTACGCTTGATGCAGAGAAGTTTTCTGGGTATTTCTTCAACTGTAATATTTTTACTATTCCTGGTAGGACCTTCCCCGTTGAGATTCTGTACACTAAGCAGCCTGAAAGCGACTATTTGGATGCGGCACTTATCACTGTGTTGCAAATTCACTTGACTGAGCCGGAAGGAGATATTCTTCTGTTTTTAACTGGACAGGAAGAGATTGACCATGCTTGCCAGTGTCTCTATGAAAGAATGAAGGCTCTGGGAAAGAATGTTCCTGAGCTCATTATACTACCCGTCTATAGTGCGCTTCCCAGCGAGATGCAGTCTAGGATTTTTGATCCAGCGCCTCCAGGAAAGCGGAAGGTGGTTGTTGCTACAAATATTGCGGAGGCCTCATTGACCATTGATGGGATCTTCTACGTTATTGATCCTGGTTTTGCCAAGCAGAATGTGTACAACCCAAAGCAAGGGCTAGATTCACTTGTGATTACTCCAATATCACAAGCGTCTGCCAAACAAAGGGCTGGTCGTGCTGGGCGTACTGGGCCTGGAAAATGTTACCGCCTATACACTGAAAGTGCTTACAAAAATGAAATGTCGCCCACCACTATTCCAGAAATTCAAAGAATTAATTTAGGATTGGTGACACTCACAATGAAAGCTATGGGCATCAATGATCTTCTTTCGTTTGATTTTATGGATCCACCTTCTCCGCAGGCTCTTATTTCTGCCATGGAACAACTGTACAGTTTGGGGGCCTTGGATGAAGAAGGTCTTTTGACCAAATTGGGTAGGAAGATGGCAGAGTTTCCCTTGGAACCGCCTTTATCCAAGATGCTCCTTGCTAGCGTAGACCTTGGTTGTAGTGATGAAATTTTAACTATTATAGCAATGATCCAGACGGGGAATATCTTCTACCGGCCCAGGGAGAAACAAGCTCAAGCTGATCAGAAGAGAGCAAAATTTTTTCAGCCAGAAGGAGACCATTTGACTTTGTTGGCTGTCTATGAAGCTTGGAAGGCCAAGAATTTTTCTGGACCATGGTGCTTTGAGAATTTCGTTCAGTCAAGATCCTTGAGAAGGGCTCAAGATGTGAGGAAGCAGATACTTACCATCATGGACAGGTACTTTATCAGTTGACTTCGTTCAGTTTATATTTGATTGATACAAAATAGTTTTATATAAATTAATTATAGGTATCGATATTGTGCGTTTGATGTCTTGATATTGCATGTAAGGTGTGATGTAAAGTACTTTATCAACTGACTTCATTTAGCATTTTTAATATTCTATTGATACAAAATAGTTTTATATAGTTTTATTTTCGGCATCGATATTGTGTGTGAGATATCTTGATATTGCATGTAAGGTGTGATACAGTAGAAAGGAAGAGTGATGTATTTACTTTTAATCCTCTCTTTTAACTTGATTCGTACCAGTTACTTTGCAAATATAGGAACCTGTGAAGGTTTTATGAGTGGAGTTAGTTTATTGTTATCATGAAATTAATGGAGGAACATACATTAGTGGAATCATTTGTTTTATGGCCGGAGGGTTTTTATTTTGTACAAAGTTGGATTAGTTCATGTTATGAATTTTCGATCTTGTTGTGATTTTATCTCTGAAGTATTTCATCTGTTTGAAGAACTTTCTTGTGTTGTAATAGCTTGCAATTTTGATACCTTAACTGTTGTTAGTCCATTCTCATTTTGATCCGCTTGTGAGGAGTTATCTTACATGTTATGTGACTGTTTACAGGTACAAATTGGATGTTGTTAGTGCTGGAAAAAATTTTACAAAGATCAGGAAAGCTATTACTGCCGGATTCTTTTTCCACGCTGCTAGGAAAGATCCACAAGAAGGTTACCGTACTTTAGTTGAGAACCAACCTGTCTACATCCATCCCAGCAGTGCTCTTTTCCAACGGCAGCCGGACTGGGTTATATACCACGAACTGGTGATGACCACCAAGGAGTATATGCGTGAGGTCACCGTCATTGATCCGAAGTGGCTGGTTGAGCTTGCACCTAGGTTCTTCAAAGTGGCAGATCCCACAAAAATGAGCAAGCGCAAGAGACAGGAAAGAATTGAGCCACTTTATGACAGATATCATGAACCTAATTCTTGGCGTTTGAGCAAGCGGCGTGCTTAATTATCACCCTTTTATGTATGTCCTTCACTGTTTTGTAGTTCTCTAGCAGTACTTTAGAACTGTAAATTTTACTCTTACGCATACAGTTTTCCATGAACTTTGACAATTGTTCTGTAATTTGAAGGATGTAAACTCAGGTTATTCTTGCTTTTCGAAGGAAGTTTTGTATCGTCTACCCAATGAGGGTGGCAGCCATCTCTTACTTTGCTTCACCTCAATTCTTTTGTAAAGGCAGCTGAAAATTTTTGCTTGTGAGAATTTGATGCAGCTGCCGGACTAAATCTGTGATTTCACCTCATGTGCCGTCAATTATCTTTCAACCTTGAATCTTTATTCACTGGAACTCAAGTAGCAATATGAAAAGTAAACAAAAAAGGAGTAAAAAGAGAACATATTCAAACGAAACTTTCGGTGGTTTTTGAAACAGAAGAAATTAATTACATATTGTCTTATATAATTCTACGCATATTGAAGGTTGAAGAACATAGCTATATTAAATATTATCCGGGCTACGCCCCTGTTACCTTAATCACTTTTCAGTGCTAAAATACCATTGTTATTATCACCAATACTGGATCATCTAAGCTGATATTGCATTGGGAGCTGCTGTGGTGGCAGAAGAGCAAAACTACCACTGTTTGAGCATGGAAACAGCATGAGGCATGGTAGGCCTATGAATTGCACTCTCTTGTACACACAAAAGCCCCACATTGATGCACCTCGTTACTTCTTCAGTAGAAGCCAAATCACCCAGATCACCCAGAGATGAATCCAACACTTCTAAGACCCTATCAATTTCCCACAACTCCCAAACCTGAAAAGAGGCTACAAATTACTCGTGTGGGCAAATGGGACGCAATTGTGGATACATTTATGGAGATCGTAGGAAACTCGCATTTTGAAGAGATCAACCTGCTCTGAATGATCGGACTGCCATTCATCCTACCACTCACTATCTACAACAACAGTACCGCGAAGCTGAAGACATCGGATTTTATAACTCGGGAGACACATGTCCACTGCAAATATTGAAGATAACTTAATTCTAACATATGATCATATCAAAATTAGTGAAAGCACAGACTTCCAAGAAAGGGCGTTCTTCAAAATTTACTTAAGCACCATCTTGCATGCGCAAAGTTTGGCACTTGACAGATATGGAAGAAAAGGCAGAACTCGAATCTGTTAGTTATACTGTTATATAAAATTTTTATGATTAACTTTTTTGTTTTTTTAAAAAAAGTGCATGTTATTAGGAGAGCGGAAAATTTAACAAGCCTTTTCATGTTGATTGCTTCTCTCCTCGTAAAAGGAGCTGCCTACAGAAAGTTTATCAATCACTGAGGAATTACTCAAAACCAGCAACTACCAGAGTTGGATGTGCAAGTCAGGAGTCTTTGGAAGGTTGAACGAGGCTTGAACAACTGCCATGGATGATATCACGCACACTGGGCCATAGAAACGAAAAGTGAAGTGTTTCTTCATTTCCATTGGTGGCAGCTTCTCCGTGTCATTGAATGTTGATCATGGAAGTGTAAGATTCAAGAAGCTACTCAACTTTGGCTACCCTGTCGAATAGCCTTCAATGGCCCTTCATGGTACTTTTTGGTAGGAATTTGTTGGCAGGAAAGAACAGGATGGAATTGCTTGACTTGGATTGACTTGTGCGCAAAAATGGATGCCAGGACCCAACTATGCAATCATTCATCCAAGAGGAAAGGAAAGGAAAAAAACTACACAATCATTCACATTTTCCTTCTCTTGTTCAGAAGAAAAGAGAGAGAAGAGAACAATGCCATCATCAACTGGTTCCTTGCTCTTTCAACTGATCTTTATCTTCGACAACAGTATATTGCAGGTCTCATTTGGGAGACACCTTACATCCAAACCAGTTTATGTCGGCATTTGGTATGACACCAATCTTATACCTGATAGAACTGTAATCTGGGTGACAAATATGTACTTCCCCATCACAAACACTTCTGGGCCTTATCAATGGAAGCCTTGCCATCTTGGAGAGCATGGGAGACACATTTTATATCTCGGACACATTTTTTTCCAACAAATTTGTCACGGCTAAACTATTGGACAACGGTAATTTGTGTTGAAACTGGGGAGCTCATTTCTATGGCAGAGCTTTGATGATCCAACTGATACCATTCTCCCCGGGATGAAGATGACCCCTGGAAAACTAAATCATTTCACGGGAAAGTCCTGATAATCCAAAAGAGGGGAATTACTCTTGGCAGTTGGACTCAAATGCTCGCTTTGGTTTCAATCTCAAACAGAACGCTTACTGGAAGAATGGCCCATGGAATGGTGGATGCTTTGCCCTGATCCCTGATATGGAATCAAACAGGTCGTACAACTACAGCTGTGTTGCGGACAAGACCAAAAATCTGATTTTTAGTTACGATGCTGCTGATGAATCTGCCATGACAAGAATTATTATTGACTTCTCAGGGAACATCCAACAGCTGGTATGGTCTGCCAACTCGAAGAAATGGGAAGTTTCTTGGTTTAGGCCAGAAAGCCCCGTGTCAGGTTCCTAATAACTGTGGTGCATTTGGCCTTTGCAATAGTGGCAAGTCCCCATTTAAATTTCAGTGTTTGGAAGGTTTTGAACCAACCTTTGTTAGAGACTAGGATGTGGGTGCCTGGTCTGGTGGTTGTACGAGGACACCCTTGACTTGTGATAGAAACGCAACTATTCATGGAGGGAATGACCTGTTCTTGAATGTTTCCTGCATAAAATTGCCATCGAATTCCAAGTCCATCCTAGCTCAGAATGGCGATGAATGTAGAAGAATTTGCATGGATAACTGTTCTTGTACATCTTATTCAAGTGGCAGTAATTGTTCAACATGGCATGGTGATCTTCTGAATCTGTAACAATCAACGCATTCAGATCCGTCTTGCACCTTCGGAGATGAAAATAGGTGCGCGTAAAATCTGCCATAGCTCTTTTTTGTTTGCTCCATTCCCACAACCCTACAAAGAACAATTTGACATAGTTTTCAGCATATTCACCTTAACATTCTCGTTTCCGCAACCTCTAGTAAATCAATATCACTCTTCCCATGAGGCTGACTCTCTGCACCTTGAGGTGAAGTAAGCCTAATTATGGACTTACAGTTTTGAAACATGGTGCAGGTAGGAAGTGTTCATGGGGAGTCATGGCTGGGGTAGCTGCTTTGGCCAGTTTTCTCATAGCATCTGCTTGTGGAAGCTTCTCAGGAGAAAAAGAACAAAGCAAGAAAGTAATCACTGTTGAAAATATCGAGAGCATGAGGAGACTCTCATGGGCGTGGCAACACTTTGCATACATGTTTTTACATCATTCAGATTCAACTATGTAAAATGCTTGGATTTTTTTTTAATCTTTCCTGGATTCCATACTGTGATCTCTCATCAATCATTAATCATGTTTCTAATGAAGCCACGAGGAACGAAGAAATTGAGAACAATGTCAGTTTTGATCAACCTGGTTCAAAGTAAGGATGTAAACAAGCCAAACCTGATCGCAAATATTTTATGTTCAACTTGATTCGGCTTGAACTTGTGCTTGTTAATTTTGTACTCGAAAAAATACTCGGTTCGAAATAAATAACTCGTTGAACAACAAATAGAGCTTGAATTAAAAAGTGTTCGGCTCGGCTTGACTCGAAACTTGAGCTCAATGTATTCAAACTCAAAAAAATACTCAGCTCATTTATAATATTGAAGTCACATTAAACTTATATAATGTTAGAAAGAAAATTTTAATTCTATATAAGTCAACCACAAGCCAAGCACAAACATTTGCTCGGCTCGAGACAACTAAAAAATATAGCAAGGAGAACACGAGTCAAGCCTAAACTCCATAAATTTTAGACAAGATTAGATCGACCTATAATACAGCAAAACTTGTCAAACACTCAAATAAACTCAAACATGCTTGTTAAAAATTACGTCGAATTCAAACACATCCTTACTCGCTCGGTTTTGTGATAATGCATATAAACTTAACTAAAAAGAAGACGAGGATGTTGCCTTACCCATATACAGCTATGCCAGTGAATCAGCTGGAACAAACAATTTTTCAGACGCAGATAAGCTGGGACAAGGTGGATTTGGCCCCGTTTCCAAGGTACATGTACAAATTGTTAATGTAAAACTTTGAAAGAAAGAGAAGATATATTCTCTATGAGCTAAATTTTTCAGGGAAAGTTGAATACGGATAAATGGTAGCAGTGAAAAGATTATCAAGGACTAGAAGAATTCAAGAATGAGGTTATATTGATAGCTAAGCTTCAACATGTGAATCTTGTTAGGCTCTTGGGCTGTTGCATTGATGAGTAAGAGAAAAATTTACTAATTTTACTCTATGAATTCATGCCTAATTAGAGCCTTGACACCATCTTCTGTAAGGAACCTTAAATTCTGCCCCCCTTCATTTTACGTTAATCGTCCCCAAGCTAGCATTACATAAAGTAGTATTCTGTTAAAATAATGATGATGATGCTGAATTTCATCACATTATCACCTCCTTTGAGGGCGGGAAGTGCATACTGTGCGGGTATTGTGTCATTGGATCATATATGAAAACAATTAATTTGTAGTACAAACTTCACATTCACAAGCCAGCTTAATTACCTGAAGTGAAGTGAAGATGATGACAATCACTCCTCTTCAAACCGGAAGTGCACAGGTTCTCAAAGACAAAAATTGTTGGATTGGAGAAAGTGCCTTCAAATAATCGAAGGAATTGCTCATGGACTTCTATATCTTCACAAGTACTCACGGTTGAAGATTATTCGTAGAGATGTAAAAGCCAGTAATATTTCTGTTAGATACGAAGCTGATCCCAAAAATAGCAGACTTTGAAATGGCTCGAATCTTTGGAAGAAATGATTCTCAAGCAAGTACAAAGAGAATAGTCGGCACCTAGTAAGTTCATATGCCCCTGCAACCAAACCTGTTTCTTGCAAATGAAATTTAAAACTTCCTAACAAACACTAACCAAGTGTATGAATTTAGTGGTTACAAGCCTCCAGAATATGCCATGGGAGGCGTTTACTCAGAAAAATCTGATGTCTTCAGCTATGGAGTACTACTGTTAGAGATTGTAAGCGGCAAAAAGAATGGTAGCTTCTACAATATCGAACTCTGCCTCACCCTTACTGGCTATGTAAGTGATAAGCTTTTCTGCTCATCTGGTGTATGAACTTTTGCATGCTCTTCCATCAGCAACTGCAAGCAACCAGTGTTAGTTTAGTTTTATCGCTGTTTGATTGATCTTTATACACTTCTGCCATGTACTCGTATTAATCTAAGCGGGATTTGACAATTGCTTGATATACTGTTTTTTTATAATAGGCAAGTTAACTGAAAAATAGGAGCAACACTTGCTAAAAAATTCTTTATAGTTAAATACCATAAAAAATTTATTTATAGTTAAATACCATAAAAAAATCAGTTACGGAGGATAAAGCAGAACATTGTACATAACTCCACTAATCAACATGATAGACAGAACGGTTTTAAAACTATGATTTCTATCTGCTCCAGGCATGGGAGCTTTTCAAACATGGCCGGGTGTTGGAGATGGTTGATCCAAAACTGGGGGCTTCGCCACCTACAGAAGTTCTTTGTTGTGTTCATGTTGCACTGTTGTGTGTGCAAAACATTGCGAAGGACAGACCAAATATGGCGGACATTGTTGCCATGTTAAGCAACGAGGCTGCTTCTTTGACTGCTCCAAAAGATCCAGCATTTGTTTTCCGGCAACCGGAAGTGCCATACGTGAATGAACGTGAAGTTTGCTCCAACAACGAAGTGACACTTTCTGCAATAGTGAAGTGGCTTGTTCTAATGATTATGGTTTATGAACACTTTTTGTAAGATCAAACCCAAGACAAACCAAGTCTCCCAGATCTCACCTACGTTTGATGAGGATCTATTTTTCCATTGCATGCCTAACACAGTTTCACAACACTAGAGTTATGCCCATCAAAAATTTTTTAGGTAAATCCATAAATTATTCGACTAAATGAACTCATCCAAAAGCGTACCAGATGATACGAAGAAAGCCTGTCCCTGCCTCTGGCTAAAACCTCACAGGTAATAGCTTTGTATAATAAGCAACTAAAAGTTTTCGATGACAGCCAGTCTTATCACCTTCAAAAAGGCAGCATATAAGCAACTGAAAATTGAAAATCGCCAGTAAGACCTGCCACATTTATTTATCATGTGCTAGGAGGCAACTCTATAAACCATACTAATATGCAGCTTCATCCCCTCAGAGTATTTTGAAAATATCACTTAAAGTAAAATGATGATTACCACTAATCATCAGCTAAACAATCACCAGAAATCTCTGCAAGAACAAGAACCATCTTTAAAATGGTGAAACCGATGCTTGTCTCTTACGACAATTTCTCTATTTTCTACAATAGAAATGAACTTTATAGCAGCATGACAATCATTACACATTCTCAGATTTTTAACAATCCTAATTGTTGTTCCGCTGAGAGTTTTCATCAAGCCATATGCTATCGCCAATTTCTCGCTGTGAAACCTAAGAGCTACTTGCCTCTCCTCTTCTTCCAGTTCATGCATTACCAATTCTGTTTCTGGTACATAACCAAACTCCATGATTTTGGGAATCAGCTCTTCCAAATAAATGTGTATTTTCTCAGCCTCGGGATGTGAATCATCTCCCATACAAAATATGTGACCTACACCATCAATTTCTATCATACTATACCCAATTTGTTTCTTCAGCCCCTTCCTTATCATTTTGTTTCGAACCATTTCAACTCGATCCATTCTACCTGCCAAGGCAAAGATATTTGAAAGAAGCACGTAATGGCCAGGATTTTCTGGCTCAACAGCAAACAAAAGTTCGGCAACTCGAATGCCTAAATCAAAATTTTTGTACAATTTGCAACCGCCAAGCAAGGCTGTCCACACAGCAGCATCTGGCTCCCCTGGTATTCCATCCCTGATAAATCCCAGTGCCTCGTCAAGAAATCCAGCACGCCCAAGCATATCAACCATGCAAACATGATGCTCCTGTCTAGGATTCAAACCATAATCATCTTTCATGCTTGCAAAAGCCTCAAGGCCTTCCTTCACCAGACCTGCGTGGGCACAAGCAGACAATACCGATACAAACGTGACATCATTTGGAGGGGGTCCGACCTCCCTCATTTGACAGAACAAACCTAGAGCTTCACATCCATGACCATGCATCCCATATCCGGATATCATAGCTGTCCATGCCACCACATTATGTTGCGGCATTGCATCAAACACAGCCCTCGCTCTTTGCACATCCCCACATTTGGAGTACATAGTGATCAAGGAGGTACCAAGGATTACATTGATTTCCAAACCATTATTAACAACATAATCATGGACCCAACGGCCTAAGCTAAGATGACCCAACTGAGAACAAGCGGAGAGTAGGCTCACCAGTGTCGTCGAATCCGGCATCACCATCTCCTCCCACATCTTGTAGAACACCTGCACCCCTTCCTTGGCAAGCCCATTCTGCTCGTACCCCGACATCATCGCGTTCCAAGCAATAACACTCCTGACAGGAACTCTATCAAACACCTTGCGCGCAGTCTCCAACTCCCCAGACTTGGCATAAAGACTAACGAGAGACGCCTGCACGAACGAATCCGAATCAAACCCAGACACCAAAACATGGCCATGAACCCACCTCCCGACCTCCAAATTCGAAACATCGGCGCAGGCCTTGATAACGGAAGTGAAGGTGAAATTCGACGGCGGGAGACGGGCAATTCGCATGTCCCGGTAGAAGAAGAGAGCGTCCCAGGAGAGGCCGGACTTGGAGGCGGCCCTGATGAGGGAGTCGAAGAGGAAGGCGTCGGGGCTGGGGACGGAGAGGAGGAGGAGGCGGGTGTAGTGGATGGAGCCGGCGAGGCAGGCGGAAGTGAGGAGCTTGGTGAGCAAGGGGCGGCTGCCGCGGAGGCCCAAGACGATGATTTGGGCATGGACCTGCCGGAGCTGCGGAGGCCGGCGGCCGGCGAGGAGGAGAGCCTGGTACGTCGGAGAATGGCCGGGGTTTTGTTCCATGAAAGCCTTCTTTGAATTGGTTCAACGTCCACTAGCTGTTGTTATTTATGGCGCCAAAACCCATATATCGATTTTTTTTTTTTGATGTATATATATATATATAATGATAAGGTGAGAACCCATTTAATTTAAATTAAAGATGTAAACTTTGATAATGTGGTCTCTTTTTAAGATTTTTAAGATATATATAAATTTGTCGGTGTAGGTGGTGATAGTAAAATTTTCATCCGCTAGATAATTTATACCATCTCCGGCATGATTCACATTCTATTGTTTTGATTACTCTCTTCTTACTTAATCATTCCTACATCTTTGTAATTCATTGATATGTAGCTGCTGTCATGACTTTTTTTCTTTTGCAGATGATTATTTTTCTAGCAATTTTTTATCTACCTTCTTACCAATAACCATAGTTTAGGTGCATGGTACTTTTCATATTGCTTATTGTGACTTTTGTTTTCAAGAATGTCTTCATAGTCCTTGTTTTACTCGATTAGAAAATATCTAGTTGCATAGAACTGAGAGAGCATGGTCGGCTCTGTCCAGAACATATTCTGAAGATTTTATGTATTTTTCTCAACCATGCTATGCGTGAATAGATTTTGAAAGGTTAAGGAATGCATATATTTTTCAACCATCAAGAAGTTGTGCTTTTGGGGAGAAAGTTTATTTCAAGGCCGTCTACTGCATAATGAGTATTGCAGGTTTTTTCTTTACAAGAAGTGTAAATCTTTGGTGTTTATACAAGTATTACAGCTACTTGTGCCATCGTAGCATTGGTTATGCAACTAAGATCAAGGCTATGCGCCAAAGACGTGGATGTGCTACACATATGGGCATCAAGTTATTGTCCTCTCAACATTGAGATATTAACATGAAGATGATTTTTTTTTCGTAGGATCAAGGTATTGTTCACCTTATGCTATATTTTTATGGGATCAATGTTGTGTGTGATGGATCTTTAGCTCAACAAGGATGAGTGCTCAACAATAATATTCTTGAGAGACGGTGGTTCAAACTTAAGCAGGTAATCTTACCGGATTTTCCTCAAAATGGGGCAATTGCGTTTGTCATGGTCCACACCTCTTACATTGCACCCATGACATAAGCAGTTCCCTTTCGACATTGCTTTCTCCCTTCCATCTTTAAGTCTTTTACCACTAGCTTTTGTTTAGGGGGAAAAATAGCGACTTCTTTTTGGAGAAGCTGTTCAACTTTTCGGCTACTTTGAGATGCAACAATCGAGGCATTAGGAAGCAACCAATTACCAATATCCACAAGTCTTTTTTGCTTCATCAAAATGCTCTTCCATGCATGCAATATTTATCCATTCATGAAAAATTTGGAGGGTTGAACCTCATTCTCAACCATGCATAATTGAACGCCATTTGAGTAAAAAACTAACTCATTTACTACTCAACGTTGCCATGTTTTTCATTAAAATATCAGTAAATTGATTTTTTTAATATTAGTAAACTGAATATTTGTTGACAAGAATATATGCCTTCACGATGGGTTGGAAAAGAAATACTACTTTATAATAAGGTCATAATATGTCCTTGGGGGGTAACAAACCAAAAAATATGATAAAATAGAAATCCATTATAAGATAATAAGAAACAAAGAAACCACAAGCAATTGAAAGTAGAGAAGCATTAGGATTTTCATGGCAGGTTGGATCAATCAGATGGCTGCTCTCCATCACATGAAGGCTTCTAAATTTATGAACTTGACGGTTCTAATTTCACAATATGACTTTTCCGCAGCTCAACAAATGCGAGCAATCAAAGAGAATGGGAAGTGTCAAAACATTTGGTCAGCTGCCATTGCTCGTCTCCATTGCCAGTATGTACCTGGTGGACACCAAACAATGGTTGGGGGTAGACAATCAAATTAAATGACTTGAGTGAAATGCCCAAATCAGGAGCGCTCATCTAATCCAACCTTGCATATGGGAGTTCCTAAAGTTCCTATTCTTTAAATGGGTTCTCATCCTACCAAATCAATATATATATATATTGATATGATAACGCTAAAATTGTATGACATTTGAATTGTTTTTTTTTAAATAAAGTTTTGGGGTTTTGGTTTTTTCACATTTTTCTGTCAGGCCGCGTGTGCCAATCGATTGTCATAAAAATCAATATATGATAATTTTTTACAATTTTTGGAAAAAAAAACATGGATTGTTTTTCCATTACATGATTTCTTCTCTATCAGGAGAGATTTCGTTTCCCAACTAGTAGGGGCCGGAGGAAAAGTTCTTTCAGATTTTGGCAGCGTTATTAAAATTATGAAAGTACATTCTTCCATGTTTGACACTAAAAAATTAAGATTGTCTTTAAGTCCACAAAATTACAGGTCTGATCTTTGTATATCAATGTATATAAGTTGCAGCCATGGCTTCGATTGAAACGAAGCTAACTTCAAGTCACACCGTGAGAAAGGACAGATACCGACCCACCTAATTGTCTCATGAGCACTTCACCATCAGCACCAATTGAAATATAGGAGTTGAAACTTTTGGAACAAGAAAGTCATAAAAGAAAGACCACCAATGTGCTAAAATCTTCCCACACTAGATCCGTCTTGGAGGCCAAAGATAGTTGGGAGATCCCAACAACATGAGAAAAAGGAATCAATGATCATACAAGTGCACCTCCCCCATCTAACTTGACCTTTCTTCACACGCCTTCTCTCCTCACCGGCCCCTCTCTTCTTTATATTACTCCCACCTTCCTCTTGTATCTTCTCATGACCGATCTTTAGCTCATGCCGATTTAATACAAGGCAAAATCCATGGCCAAGGAGAAGAAGAGAATCTGGGTTTTCATTGCTAGACTCATGGCCATGGTTGCCACTCTTATTGCTGCCATTGTTATGGGCACCAGCCAGGAAGATTCATCAGTGTTTGGAATATCTATCCATGCCAGATTCTATTACGAGCTGTCTTTTAGGTCTGAAATTGATCTACTGATGTGCTTAATTTGTACAGATAATCAACTCGTATTTCGTTAAAGTGTATGGCAGTGGAACCTTGATTTGTGTTGTGAAAACTTGGTGCAGGTATTTTGTAGGAGCAAATGCTGTGGGGGCTGCATACAGCTTTCTTGTTCTTTTCCTACCCCCAAATAGCAAGATGTGGCGCCTGGTTGTTACTTTTGATCTGGTACACAATATTTAGCTTCCTGTGTATGCACTTGTAGCTAGTTTGCTCTTCTATTCTAGCTTTGTGATGAACAAACTCTCGGAAATCAATAGCTAGTAGACTATTAGTAAATTAGAAAATGAACTATTATTTACTTCAAATTAGTCAGCCAACTTTCCGAAAACTAGCTTAAATATATTGTTAAAAGATTGACTATTCGATTTTCACTTGGACATTTATCATCTTTGAAGGGCAACTAATTTTTTATTCTGGGAAGACGTTATTGTTATATGTATACACTTTTGTGGGTGTTTCAGGTGATAACCATGCTGTTGATTTCGAGCTTATCAGCTGCAAGTGCCATTGGTTATGTGGGGAAGAAGGGGAACTCAAGGGCAGGGTGGTTGCCAATGTGTGACCAGTTTCACAAGTTCTGCGACCAAGTAATGGTGGCCATTATTTTCTCCTTTGCTGGAGTGCTGGTTTACATGGCTCTCCTCCTTTACACCATCCACACAGTCGGCTATGCACTTCTCTGAGTTTGGTCATCGGCGTGTGCCATTATATTATTAACATAATCACTTGCTTGATTACTTTCTCAAATCTCTATGACAGCAGGTCATTGAATTTTGATAATAGAAAATTCATTCTAGAGTTATTGAGATATGCTTTTCTTTTTATTCAAATTTGTGTTGATTATGGAATTAATTAATATTTTTCTTGGCACGCGCTTGTATGATTGTCATGATAATTTGATATAAAAAGAGCTATAGTTCATCAGTTTGTGGCATTGTGTGCCTTATTGGGACTATATATTGAAAGAACTGGATTTTTACTGTTCTCAAATCTAATTAATTTTGACTATGAATATATGTACACTTTTTATACTCACATACATAAGAGCTGATTATATATGTCAATTATATATATTTGGATATAAATCGGATGTCATCTAATATAAAAAATTGATCGATCGTAACTTTCAACCTAATTAAGAGGATGATATATATATGTTACAATAACTCTCATAATTAAATGCTCGAGTTAAACTCACAATATTAACTTTATTCCTTTAGCACTACGATAAATTGATAGTATCAGGATCGAGTACTTCACCAACTTCGCTAGATGTCAACCCATTGGGATACCTTAATGAGCCTAAATTTCAAAATTAGTAATGTCTCAAGGATTACCGTTTTAAATTCCATATTATCGTACCACTTGGTTGTACTTTATATCACGCACTACATTCAAATCTTATGCAGCATAAACATTTCTACCATTTTAATCCGTTCTTGGTTTCTTAATGGGAAATTTTTACAAGATCCAATTTTTTAAAACATATTACAATATTTTAACTAATATTTAATAAAATATTAACAACAAAAAATATTTTTTATATTTAATAAACTATTTTATTTATAATTTTAGAATGTAATTGAATCCCACTCAACTCGGCTAAACTGACTATAAATTTGGTATAATGGCCGATTAGGCATTTAAAACTATGGGGTGGATTGCACATTGTGCCTTGTTAACGGGCCTCCAAGGTACGCCTAATTTTGGTTGCAATAGAAATTTTTTTATAAAATCTCAAAATAATATTATCACAATTTTTGTTTAGTTATAATTATAAAATGTGAGATAGATGAGAGAATTATGTTGGTTGATGAGGGCAAAAGGATGAGCATTAGAAAATAATAAATAGGGCTCCACTTTTTTTGGGTAACCTTTTGTGAAGCTCTCTAAATTTATATTTTGTCAACATTTTATTAAACACTTTTTTTAGCCGTTATCATTGTTATTTTATATTTTAGCAATATACGGCAAGAAAACAATCCAACTAAACACCCAATTATAATATTGGTAAAGCGATGGTAGATTCAAATTGATATTAATAGATTGAAACCAATTGTATCGACAATAAGGTCTTGCAAAGATGTGACTAGTGTGATTTGTATTGGCTGGGGGATTTTTTCCAAGCTTATAATTAATTGCCGAGCCAAAATTTTTTGTAAAGATATCATTGCATCCACGGTTCATTAATTCATCTGCAGGTTTCTAGATAATAAATTGGCAGGATTTAGGCATTATCATGGAAATGTTTAGGAAATGAAAATAAACACGAACAAACAGATCCTCTTTCAGTTCTTTTTGTGAATGTAAAGCCATATCATTTTGGATCTACCCTCGTCTTTTTGCACTAATTAAAGTGAACGTTTGTTACGTTTCCATGTGTTTCTTCCTGCATGCATGCATGCATTGCCCTGCCACCTTTCACGTTTGCCGGGGGCGATGCAAGTGTCTCTCCGCCTTCTCCCTCCTACGCTTTTATAGGAGACCTCACCTCCCCTTCCCATCATGGCCACATAATTTGTATCACACAAACTCAATAGTATTTGAGCAATCAGAGGTTCAACAATGGTGAGGAAGGTGGGGATGGGATCAATTGGGGGATTGGAAGTTTGGTCCCAACGATGCCTTTGAAGACGCCGGCGGCTGGCCGGGTCTCCATTCGATCTATGCTTGACGCCGTCCTTGCCGGCGTTGACGAAGGCGATCCCCTTCGGCTAATAGCTCGCGGCCATGTTCCCCTGCTTTACGACGGCAGCCGTGGCCGTGGAGGCAGTGGGAGAAGCCCTCCAATGTGCCAAGTACAACTCTTATGCACCTAGTGTTGGTCTTCTATCTGCAAGAAGGTATGTTTAATTACAGCACAAATTGTCATAAACTCTTTTATCTTCTAGTTACCCAATTGTTGAAATTGCCACTATAATATAATAAACTTGTACTATGAATTCAATGTCAATATTTTGGACATTGTCTGAACAGTGCAATTGCAGAGTACCTCAACAGGGATCTTCCCTACGAGCTCATTGCAGAGGACGTGTTTATGACACAGGGTTGCACTCAGGCTATTGAGACTGCTCTCTGTGCTTACAAGACCCCGTACTAACATTCTCTTGCCAAGGCCAGTTTATGGAGCTCGGTGTGGTGGATGGGACTTGAAGCAAGGCACTTCGGCCTTCTTCCAGAACAGAACAGGGAGGTTGATCCTGATGTCGTTGAAGCCTTGGCAAATAGCAACTCTGTGGCTATGGTGATCATAACCCAGGAAACCAATGTGGAAATGGGTATTCTTATCAGCATTTATCCAAGGTGAGAACATCATAATTGGTACGTAAGTTGCATTGTGGGAGTTAGGCTTTAAATTTCTTTTGCTTATCTGTGTTCAATTAATTTTGGGCATTCGGTACTGCAGATTGCACAAACAGCAAGGAGGATTGGAATTCTTACAACCACAGATGAAGTGTACAGCCATCCCATATTTGGGGGCAGCCCATTTGAGCCCAAGGTTACATTTGGATGAGTTTATAAAACTTCTCTTACAGAGTTGCTCCGGTTTCGACACTTAGGTCGATATCTACGAGGTGAGGAACAGTACCTGGTCGGCGACTTGGTTGGCTTGAGGTAACTGATCCTAATGGCATTCTCAAAAAAGCGAAGGTGGATGCTTAACCTTGTTCTTACGATTTATAGCCACAACTATTAAAACATTGATTTCACGATCACATTTTTTTTGGAATTAGAGGCATGAAAATAATCTTTCTTTAGGAATTTCAGGAGATTGTGTAATACAAGGCTTACTCTTCAATTGATGATTTTTTCTTAATATGTAGTTTCTAGATAGAAGTTCAAAAGGGCAAGGTATTTATTATTATAGTGCCAATAAACTCTAGAATATCCTCTGTTTCCCTTCTATTTTGAAACAGAAATTTCGAGATTTGTATCAGTCTTATTCTGGAAGCCACAAGTAAGGTTCTAGTTCCTGATAGTAAAAAGAAGTCTTATACAACATTGTTGCCTTCGGATCCTTTTTAATGACATGCTTCATGGTAATCGGATTGTTGAATCCGTCCGGAGTTGTTTGAATGTTTGTGCCGATCCAGCCACTTTCATTCGGGTCTGCCTCCTACCCAATCTTCTTGTACTACATGTGCTGTGACAATTGTTGTCATAATACTAGTTAATTCTTCGATGAGTCTACATAAACAAAGCGTCAAGATGTTTTGGCAGCATATCTTGATTTCATTTATTCATTCTTCACATGTCACTCCATAGAAATAATTCATTGGATTATAGTTGTATTGAAAACTATCTGTTTGTTATAACAACACTTGTAAGCCAATAGCTTCCATGTGATAGCTCGTGATACATTAAATATTTAGATGGTTATGATTTCTGCTGCAAACAAGCAAGCTGGGAGGAAAAGATCATTGCCCTTCCAGGTGAAGCAAATTATCATGTATATGCTCGTTACAAGTTTAAATCTATTGAAAGCCTAGATGTCTGGTACTCTCCCCAAACCATACATGGTTGATTTTCGCAGGTTGCTGAATGGGGGTGTAAGGTTGGACTCCCACGTCTTTTTGGCCATGGAACCAGCTTACCTTGAAGCTGTTACTATGGAGAGAGTCAAAACTTTCAGTGGGATACATGAGAACCAAGCTCTGAAGTGAATAACTGTCTTTTCCATGCCCAATCTTGCCTTTGGCTGGGTGGGTACATGAACTGTGCAAGGCGGAAGTAGCTTCGGATGCCGCAGAGAATTAATAATTTTACTTCAGAGAATTCTAGCCAATTGTTTTTGTGTTGGACGCAGTTTTTTTATGTACTGTTGAAGTTCACGATGAATCGAACTTTGTACACGAATATTGGACATATAAAATCAAAAATTAAATCGGTACATATGAATGTCGGATGTTTATGAACACCAATCAAAAGTCTAATACATAAAATTTATTATAGCAAATGCTACAACAAATTTTTTTCCCAGTTGTCAAAATAATGAATGTTGAATACAATTACGATCCTTATATACATGAGTTGTGGCTTCTATGACATATATTTTTTATTTAGAGCAATTTAATAGGTCCTGTTATTTAAAATCCACATAAATTATTATAAAAATAAATATTGAAAGTATTTAGAAAGTTTTAACTTAATCTAATGCTTCTAAACCTTTTATTTTAATTATCAAAGTAATTTTGATAAAAATTGATTTTAAAATATGTATTTATAAAAATATAAAAATGTCATATTGATGAAAAAAATAGATAAAATTTTATTAACCTCCTATTTATATATTCTACTTTTCATACTTATAAACTTCATTATGTTAGACTCATTAAAAAGATTCAAATTATATGTGTAAATCATATATGCTATATAAGTCTTTATGATGTGTAATTCATTTTAATTTTTCTCTATAATTATGTATAGTTTAGTCTAAAATTTGAATAAAATTTAATAGAGCTTGTATATTTAATAATGAGAATTTATTTTGAAAAATAAATAGTCTTATCTTTAATTTTTAGAGTCGTCTATTAATCTTTTAGAATATTAAATAAATTTTAATATTAATGAGAATTTAATTTTAAAAAAGAGTATTGTTTTTTGTATATAAATAAGATCATTCATATAAAGTTAAAACAAACAAACACAAATAAAGAAATAAATTAATTAAAAAGTTTTTTATAAATTTTTTTAGATTTTGAAAATTAAGACGTAAACTATAATTATAATTTTTCTATGTACAGGGAGAAAGGTTGTAGAGTTTGTGAGAATACTATCGATTTCTTTAGGTTGTAAAATATGTAAAATAATTATATTTAATTTAGTTTTTAATCTTCGGATAACTTGAGAAGATAATTTTTTTTGCTTTGTGCGTACCCATGGTTGATTTGTTGAACTTTTATAATTTGCCCATAATTTTATAATTAAATATTGGTCATGGCCAGATGAGTGTTAATGATGTCATATCGTGTTAAAAGCTTCTTCTTTTTTCCACAAAAAATGTGTTAAATTTTTTAAGAGTCGAATCTCCAAAGCATCATTTAAATTGTTAAAAACTTAACATATCAATCCAAAAAACCAACTTTTATACATATTTCTTACTATTTTACATATCAGTCCGAAAAAAGAAAAGAACAAATTTTATACATATTTATTATTTTATAATTATATAATGACAATTTTTTATATTTATTGACATATAATCTTATTAATAAAAATATTATTTTATTAGTAAAAATAAATTTAATACTAATATATGATTAAAAATATAAGATTGAATAAATCAAAATATAATAAAAATGAAAAAAAAACCACTCACGTTGTGAAAGGTTACGGCGACGGCGAAGCCCGGGATGAGGAAGCCCGTCTTCACGATGGTCGACCAGCTCAAGACCTGCACCGCCGGCCACACCCTCACCGTCAAGGTTCTCACCTCCAACACCGTCGTCAACAAGGGCCGCGCACCCGCCGCCGGCCTCCGTCAGGACCGCATCGCCGAGTGCCTCGTTGGCGACGAGACCTGCTGCATCCTTTTCACCGCAAGGAATAAGCAAGGTTTTGTCTTTTTTCTTTTTTCGTTCTCTTTCTAGGCCTTGTCAAGTTGCTTGTGATGTGTTTATTCGGTGTAAAAGTTGCGATCTTTGTGTTGATTAGAGCGTTTATTGTTCTGTAATATCGTATGTGGGTGTAAGATGTTTGACATCGGTGACGCTGCGATCTTTTGCGATCCAATGCTGGATTCTGATGAAGTTGGGAATGTGTATGGTTGGTGTTACAGCCTTAGTCCGAGGACGTGCCGGGTGCGCGGGATTGGGCAGTTGTTCCCATGCATGCCGGGTCCGACACGAGTAGCATGGGGCTATTCGAGTGGTGAAACAACTGGTTGAGGCTAACACGGTGTTGTAGTTGCAGGTAACGAAGTGCCGAGCATGAGTCAGGTCGGAGACCAAATAAACCTCAAGATGATCGAGACAAGTGCTGGTGACCGAGCACTTGGGCGTCGATCATGATCGAGCATTGGTGCCGAGAACCGAGCGCGAGGACTCGAGGTTGATCGCTGCGTGCGGATCACGGAGTGCCGGGTGTGCGCTGGTTCGATGCTGGGGTGCGATCACTAGCGTGCCGGGTGAACGAGGATGTTCGAGCGCTGCCGAGACATCGGTGCAGCGTGCTCGAGCATTGGCGCGAGCGAGGCGTTGGCGTGATCGAGCGCTGCCGAGACATCGGTGCAGCGTGCGCGAGCGTGGGGCGCTAGCGGGGTTTTGATCGAGCCATGACCGACACATAGCGATGTTGCGGTGCGACTCAAGTAGCGAGCAGATAGCGGTAGCAAGTTGCGGTATCACGCTACGTGACCGAGACTTGGCTAGCGAGCGGTGATCGAGTCGTGATCGGTAGCGATGGGTCTGGCTGCACCAGCATGATCGATGGATGAAGTTGATCGGTACTGGAGGCTTATCGGTAGCAGGGGTTATCGGTGGTGCGTCTGGGACGTGCACGAGGTTGCTGGTTGGTCGAGCCGAAGACTTGGGTCGAGCCAGGGGTTGGACGTGTGGTGGTGTTAACTGACTACCAGCGCTGGACTTTGTTTGCCGATAGAGATAGAGATGGATCTTGATCGGAATCTTGGAGATAAGATTGCAACTGAATTGAAGATAAGCACGCCCAGGGCTGGATCGAATTGAGACGTCGAGGGAGTCCAGGTTCGTGGGAGATCTTGGAGATAATCTTTTGGGAAAAGATTATGCTCGGATTGTAGTTTATCTTGGAAGAGTTCAACAACGTGGAGACTCCTATATAAGGAGGAAGCCGACGTGAGAAAAAAGAAGGAAGAACTGCTGAGAAGGGTCTTGGTGGAACGTCTGCTCTTTCTTGTGGAGAAGAAAGAAACCTCATCAAGCCAAGTTCGTGGAGTGCTGCAGATCAATTCCGGGAGTTGATTCTTCACGAGTTCGACAGCATAGGGTTGCTGGTCGTGGTGCTGTGATTGGAGGTACGACGTAGTTCTTCTCATAACCTAGTTTGCATTACTTGGTTGAGGGTTTTGCATGTAAACGAGTAGGTCGTGGGTGGCTGCTCGGGGTTGTGATTTGTGAGGACGAATGTGAGTGTGGGTGCTCTAGTTCTCGCTACTCTTCAGGGGAAGAGTTGAACACCGTGGGGTTTGCATGTCCATGGTGTAAGCGATCATAGGGGTGATTGTTGTATCCTTGTTTTGTGTTTAATTCAAGGTTGGAACAGGGGTTCCGTAATTGTGGTGTTGGCGTCTGATTTTGGGTACTAGCGGCGTTCCTTGATTCCGGGAACTTGCTGCGATACCGATCAGGGGATTGGTGTCAAGGATCGATATTGGGTGATCGATCAGAGTCGCTTCATACTACTTGCTTGGTTTGCTATTGTGGATGTTTTGAGAATTGTCTATCGGTACCGAACGATATCGTGCACTGGGCAATTTGGGTGCTGGTATTTGTGTTCGGCGTGCGTTGTGATTTGCAGGAGCGCAGGGGTGTGGCTTCGGGTCTCTTGTAGAGATCGTCCCGCTACACGTGTAGTGGGGTTTCTGTTGCGTACTTTGAAGGGAGGCTGGTGTTTCGAGAGCGAAACACGCCGCGCGGTTTGCTGTTGGGGCGAAAAATTTTGTCCCATAGAGAGCGGCCCGTGACAGTTGGCATGTTACAGCTTCATTTCCTAGCAGCATTTTGTTTGTATTTTTCACAATTTTTATCATTTATTTGGGTGCAATATCATTCTGTAGTACTTACATTACACATTCTGCGATGATTGTGCCTTTTATCCGTCAGAGCTTATAAACATGACTGCGAAGTTTGTTTCTCTTGGGCCCTTTGGACCCACTCAAGTTCTCAAAGCATTGTTGGGCCCTTCGAGCTTCCAAAGTGAACTTTAAATAACGAAAGAAAATTCGTGTCACAAGCTTCACGAGCCTTTCTTAATCAAAAAGCCAGCTCAAGGAATAAGACTTTCTCATTAGCCTATATACAAGTCACCAACAACCTTTTTCATTACCCTATATACAAGTCACCAATAACCTTTACGACCGATGTGGGATAAACTCAATAATTCCTATTACCCACCTACCTTTACGACCAATATGAGATAAATACAACAACTCCTATCATCTACAGATGGCACCCACCCACACCCACTTATAAACAGGATCTTCTCCCAGTAGGTATTAGATCTTCTCCCTTCTCCCCGAAATTCTTATATTTGACCCATTGCTAACCCTAGCCCACGACCTTCTTTGGCCCGTGACCGGTAGCCTAGCCAACGTCCCTAATCTAGCTCACCATCTAATACGTAACCAGGTTGCTCTAATATTACCTGTAATGACCCGGCCCAAAGTGCAACGTCACCCGTTACAACCGATGTGGGATAAACCCAACAAACACCCACCCACTTATCTGCACCCACCCACCTCCCACCTGCCACCTGGCAAAATAACAACAATCGGTATAGGCAAACCCGACTTGAATTTGGCTTTGATACCACTTGTTAGGCCTTTTGGGCCCCCACCCAAGCTCTGAAACCAATGTTGGGCCCTTCGGGCCCTTAAAAAGGATTTTGAACAACCAAAAAAAACTTGCAATAGGTGTCACTGACCTCTCTTAATCCAAAAACTAGTTCAATGAATAAGGTTTTCCCATTAGTATATATACAAGACACCAACAATCTCTACGACCGATGTGGGATAAACCCAACAATTTCTACTTGCCATATTTGATCATGGTTGTTGATAAAAGCTATAATTGAGTTTGACTTGATTTGTTTTTTCTTGGTAATTGGAAAGTATACTTGCCTTATGCGTTGCATTTAGTAGAAGTCGTTGCTGCAATAATGATGATGGATCGATGAAGAGAGTTGTTTTTAGAAGAAGTTATTGCAGCAATAATAATGAAGTTATTGCCGATTAAGTCTTGGATGATTGCTTACATTTAATTTGTCTTCTATCTTACTGTATCCTTCCTTTAGCTTTGAATTGGGAAATGCTCATGGTTCTTGATTTGTCAAGAAATTTATGGAGTTCCTTTTGCAGTAT
Source organism: Piper betle (assembly GCA_033002965.1). Taxonomy (NCBI): domain Eukaryota; kingdom Viridiplantae; phylum Streptophyta; class Magnoliopsida; order Piperales; family Piperaceae; genus Piper; species Piper betle. The sequence continues at coordinate 78,340 of JAURVB010012380.1, forward strand.
GCAATTTTCATACCTGCTTCATCGTGTTGTTGACAATTTTATCTATCACTACCCTTTCATGGTAGTGCTTGTAAGCTACAGTTGGATTATATTTCATGATAATTTAAAGTGAGGTTTTTCAACTGTAAGTAGTTTTTTTTCTAGCAGATGTGAATACTATTATCTATTTATTCTTGCCTGCAACTTAGATCTTTATTTGGCACTATGAAATCCATGTCCCGTGTTCCCAAGTGCAATTATTTGGGATTAGGTTGACCATGCTTATCATCAGCAAAGCACTCTCCTCTGAGGTCTGGGTGTGTTTGGATGTGGTAGACTTTGGTTGGTATTGACCCCTATTTGATTAACTATTTGCAATTGGCATGCTTAAACCTGGTGCCACGGTCAGTTTTAGGAATGCTAGATGAATATGTTTAAAGGAGCAATGAGGCTGGCAGTTGATAAGTGGGGCCGTCTGGAGGTCACTGAACCAGCAAGGTTTACTGTCAATGAAGCTAACAATCTATCTTTGGTTGAGTACGAGCTGGTGAATGTCACGGATGAGTGACCTCAAGTCTAATATCAAGCAAGAAGCTGAAGTGAAGGCGTTGTTGGTAATTTAGTCTTGTAGATATCCGCTCTTGAATGAAAGCTTTTGAGTTGGAATTCTACAAGAAAACAGTTTGAAGCTGGCATACAGAGATCTGCTGAACCTTGAGATGTTCTGCCGTTTTGTTTTTGCTGGTTACCGGTGCATGGTGCTGCTGAAACCTGTAGTCTGGTGTCTGGAAAACATGGCAGGATTAATCAATCCGGGTTGGCTCTATGAAATATTATGAAATTTTATTGTATGCTTGTGCAGACAACAGTTGAACTTATATTACGCTATTCCTACAATAAAATTTCTTGCTTCCCCTACTTCGTTAGGCCTAATTTATTTTTAGTTTTCACCTATATTTATTTATGACTTCGCCTGTGTTCTGACGGATGTGATCAGAGGAATTATTTTTTATTAAAAAAGTTTCCTCAACTCCCTGGTGCATACCCGGATGTAGAGAACGAGGGAATATTATTATTAACATAACTAAAAGGGAAAGCCCTTCATGTTCTGTAGAATAGGAATTTATCCATCTTAAAGTTTCTCCCTTGCTATTAGATTGCATATTATGGGTCTTAAGATTCCTGCTCCCAAGTATGGGGCGTTTCATCTTTCATATGAAATATTCGAGGGTGCACATCCCCACCGCTCACCCACACAGACACCTTTCATGCTATGTCACCTCTATTTTCATACCCAATCACTTTGGCAGGTGACAAAAATCGAGCTTTTAGTAAATAAGAAGGATCCATTGAGCTAGGGTTTGCCGGCTTCTGATGGCATCGCCATAAAAAGATTTGGGTGGATATATAGGATAGAAAAGCAGAGAGAAAGACATTAAGGGAGAGGATGGAGTTAATAAGCAGAACCAGTTGAGAGGATGAGAAGTATTGGAGAGGGGGACTGACCTGATTATAATAGTAGGCGATGAAATTGAGAGAGTTTGTGTTCTCCGGCTGTCCTTTTTAGTTCTGAACAATCAGCAAGCCGGCCAAGGTGGAGATGGATAAAGAAGGTTGTTGGCTGGCTGTAATAAAGAATAAAAATAAGGGTAGAATAGGCCTTTCAAGAGCATATAACTGATAATTTCCTGTTATGTTCTTCAGCTGAACCGTTCTACAGAACATGAAATCCATCCTCCAACTAAAATCATCCATTTAAAGAAAAATTAGTAAATCAACCATGACCACGGCCAGAGGCGTGCGGTAAAAGGCCTGGCTGAGCGGAGGGTACACACCCCACTGAGAATGTAGAAATTTCACCAGTTTTACTGCATAATTTTGTTTAATCATATAAGATTTTTATAGCTGAAGCAAATATAAAGATAACTAATATTTAGTGCCATAAAAATAACATTGCCTTGGAAATAAAACAGACCGATCTCAAACCGACATCCTCTAAGCCAACTCTAAAGTTAGTAGACAATGTTGAAACAGCAAATTAACTAAACAAAACATAAACACGCTTATATACAATGTCTCAGTATGAAACTATTCGCTATTATTGTCAATTTCATTTATACCTTATCCTAACTAAAATGGTATCAGAAAAATATTTATTAATATATCACCGATTGATAATCTTCCCATCTCAATCAATGATACCAAACAACGTAGTTAATGCACTTAGTTCCTCTCATGACCCAATGAGCCTCATAATGCCGGATTTCTGTTCTTCAGATAGCATCGTCGGAAACTTGATATCGAACTTGATTCTGAGGTTCCCTCTCTTGGAAGGATATTTCGTCAGTGGCATGCCCTCTCCAGGCACAATCTCTTCATAGCTGGGATGAATCACATTGTTTATTGGTATGGTTAGATTTCTCCCATCAAGTGTGGTTAGATTGGCAGTATAACCTGTGAGAGCTTCTGGTAGTGTAAGCTTCTGTGTGGTTATCAGATCGTTTCCTTCCCGAGTAAACACATCATGAGGCCTTTCTTCGACAATGAATGAAAGATCAGCGGGTATAACATTTGGTTGTTCATTTCCCTTCTCCGGAAAGGTAATCTTGGTCCCTTTCTTCCAACCTGGTTGCACTTCGATTGTGAGAATCTCCTCTACGGGTATAGTTTTCCTGCAGACAAGATGATGACAGTAAAAGACTGAATAAATATCATCCGAGCTCCAGCATATAAATTGGCACTGTTCGACAACTACAGATTAAAATGTATAACTGCAAACAAGCCATGTAATATCTTGACGTCTTCATTGTAGAAAACACGCTAGTGACAGGAAACTTCCATTTATCTCAAGCATGAACAGGCAAATGATTGAATCAATTTTCGATATTACAAACCAAGACTTCAATTTGAAAGGACGACTGCCAATTGGGGTAGAAGAAATGAAGTGTGTAAACATTTCACGCCTGCTAATGGTTATTGAACATGAAGGTTCAAAAAACAATGTCAATAATAATAGGATAGAAAATGGATTAAAAACTCCGTATTTCTTATTGTTCTTCTCCCGACTATTTCACATTTTTAACTTGATCACAAATCATATCAAAACTTAAATCATAAAAAACCCATGTCCTTTGAGATAGCACCACGAACATTTTATGCTCGGTAGCCTCTTTTTAAGAGAACAAAGAACAACAATTTCGTGATAACTCATCGACATCTACATATCACAGAGAGGATATACTAAACAATAGACAAGACGTTGGTAAGATAGCAAACACAGTATACGAAGACCCCGTAACAAGCAGCTACAAGGGTAAGCAGTTCAACTATAAACAAGTGTGACGAGATTTTACCCTTCTTTCTCACAAAAAATAAGTTCACCCCGTCAATAGTTCCAACCCATTTGACCTCCATCATCACACATCCTCTTACTCCACTCAATCTGTCTCATGAACTTCACTCCCCATACTACTCGTATCAATTCACATCCTCTCATTCACAGTTATAATTACACACAACCAAGCCAAGCCAAGCCAAGCCAAAAAAAGACACTCTATGCACACCTAAACAATCAACAAAGCATCTTCAACACCATATTTGGCACAATAGAGAAACCATGTCCAGCAACCCAAAGGGAAGAAGATTTAACGAGATGATCATTAACATAAGAGTAAATGATTACGTATATGAAGAAAAATATACCCACTAATATCAGTAACATCTCTGCAAATCTTCCGCTTCTTGACAGCCCCTTTGTACAGCTCCTCCAGAGTGCATGGCAGCGGATTCTCCACCGCCGCCGCCTTCCGACGGGACTCCCCGCGAACTGAGAACCGAACAAGCCGCCACCAAACCCCGTGTTGGCGAACGACAGCCCCCGCTTCCTCCCTCCCACGCTGCTGAACGGACTCAAAGAGCCGAAGAACTCCGCGAATATGTCGTCCGGGTTCCTGGTGCTGAATGTGAACGTCGTCGGCCTGCCGCCGCTGGCCTGCGGCGGTACCTGCGCCTTGAGGCCTTCCTCGCCGTACTGGTCGTAGATTGCCCTCTTCTCGGGATCGCTCAGAACCTGCAATTCAACCAACACCAAATTCAAGCATCCATCGACCGATCCCCCAAACAACCACAAAACTACCGTCTTTCCAACAGCCCACGCCCTCTAAGCCAATTTTCATCAAGCTCCGCCATGAATCAACCTTGTAAACAGTACTTGGAAAAGCTAAGAAAACCCAACTTTCGAATCGTACTGGTGTAAGGAACGAACGTGGTTCAAACGAGAAGGAAAGATGATGATTCTACTACTAACATCGTAGGCCTCGGAGACCTGCTTGAACTTGGCCTCGGCGTCCTTCTTGTTGCTAGGGTTCTTGTCGGGGTGCCACTTCATGGCCAACTTCCGATACGCCTTCTTCAAGTCGTCGTCGTTGGCGCCTTTCTCGACCTGCAGGACCTTGTAGTAGTCGACCCCCATCGCTGCTCTTCGCCGGCGACTGCCTCGCCGGAGATTGGAGAAAGTGCACGGCGGCCGGCGGCAGGCGGCGACGATGTTTATTCTTCGACAAATTTTTTTTTCGGTTTATCAAATTATAATAGAACCCATTATCATGGTTGCAAAAATTAGAATCTAAATCGGAATCGGTTTGGAAGAAGTCTGAATTAGAATCGGTCTAAATTATACATGAATTTGTTCAGTTGAATCGGCCTGAATCGGTCCTATATAAAAATATTAATTTAGTTAAAATTAGTGGGTTATTAGTATAAAATATATTATTTTGATGTAATTTTTATGTTATAATATTTATTATATTTTATGATATTTTTTCATATTTTTTTGAATTTTTTTAAAATTATTTAAAGTTAGTTATTATTTTTAACTTGAGTTGGAATCGAGCCAACTTTTAATTACGAGAATGTCATCCCTCGTTCTCCCCTGCCGCCTCCCATATACCCTCCCTCGATGGCCGCCGCCGCCTCTTGTCCCGCCCCGTCGCCGCCCTCGCTATCCTATTGCCCCATTGCCCCCCCTCCTCGCCTTCCGCCCCACCTCACCCCCCCCCCACGAAGCCGCCCTCACAGCTCGCCCTGCCCCGCCTCACCGCCCGGCCCTACCCTCGCAGTTCGCCCCGCCCCATCGCCTCCCTCGCCACTCGCCCCTCGCCGCCCCGTCCTACGCCGCAGTTGCCCCCCAGCCCCGGCTTCCCCCGCTCGCCCATCGCTGCCCTTGCCACCTCCCTGCCGCCGGCCGGAATCAGCTCGAATAGGGTGAAATCGGCTCGAATCGGCTGATTCGCGGACCGATTCGAGCCTAACCAATTCACGTTGTTTTTAAATCGGATCACCGCCGATCCGATTTATGCATTTGTGCCCATGATAAGTTTGTTGCAATGTTTCACGTATAGCCAGAGAATCTTGATTAATATTATTTTGAAGCGGATGTAGCTTGTAGGGCCCATAGAAGAACCCACGCGGCGGAGCACACATTTCTAAAAACTTATATTATTTACTTAAAAAGAATTTCAGGTTTATATAATAAAGTAGAATTTAAATAACATCTTCGGGTTATGGTTTAACCACCCTATAATTTTGCCGGATTCGGGCTAATCTCGATTGGTTTGAAACAAACCCAAGTAAACCAATTTTTAGATCATGAGTATTAATCCCATATGACCATATAAGCATGTTATGGTGGCTAACTATGCCTGATATGCAAATGATAGTTAAAATAGACTACAATAGAGCATGAGCTATTATTCTACATATAAAGTATTCAGATGATTTTTATAAGTTAGCCAAGGTTATAGGCCTAGATTTTGCTTAATCTTAAAATTATAAACTTAGAATTTCAAGGTTTTCATGCATCATAGAGATTTTAAATCACCAGATTGTACCTCAGTGGACCCAACTTGATTGAGTCGTAGGTTTTTACCTAATTGAGTTCAAGGTTTAATGTTTATTTAGTTTTTTTGCATTGATTCCCACCTAAAGAGTCATTTTTAGGAGTCAAATCAATTTTGACTTTGGACAGTCTTGATCCGGGCTTTCGTGTGTGTGTGTGTGTAATATATATATATTATTAGTATATACCCATAGGTGGGCTCTATTAGGCCACCGAATTATCAGATGTTCAGATCATGTCACGTGGAAGATTAGAGCCATCCAAGTCAACTCTAACTTCCAGAGAAATTTTTCATGATTTTCAGAATTTTATACCCATAGCATCGCCTCCACTTTGGCTTGTCGCCAGCGAGTCTATGGCTTGCCCCTGGCCACTGGACCGACACCACCATTACCGCCTCGCGGTCAACTTTAGAGTTGTACCCCTCACCACTATCGGCATTGCCGCAGTTGTCGGTGATGATGTTTTTATAGCCGGTTTCAGCCGCCACTGCCACTCATTCTAGTCATTTTGTGGCGCTAGTGAGCTACCTTTGGCCGATTTGACCACCCACACAAATACTCATAACCACTGTCGTGGCAACGATCGTCGATAGGGACGCAGCTGCACTCGACGGTGATTCTGCCCTTTTCGGCTATTTTTCGGCCAACTAGCGGCCAGACCCCGCTGATCACCACCACCATCATCTTTCTCGTCGTATGGGCTGTCGTTGGCATTTTCCACGATGGGTGTTGCCCACCTCGTTAGACTCGGTTACCTGTGTTGGCATCCATCTACCCACGTTTGCATTTGCCAATCTGAGTCCTGTTCACCCGTTTGTGTCCGCCTGGATGCTCAAGCCCATGTTCGCATTCAACTACCCAGCCCAGTAATCGAGCCCAACACTCTTGCTTGACTCGGTGGAGTTGACTCGACTCAACTAGGTTGACTCGCCGGGGTTGACTCGATTCACTATTTTCAACCCATTTTAAACCATTTTTGTGAGAACCCCTACATTAATTTATATGCATATTCATTTTATTTAGCATACTTTGATGTTACGATTGTTTTTATTTATTTATTTATTTATTATTATTATTATTATTTATTCTTTTTATTTAGATGTTTGTCGTATATGATGAGTGCTTGTGTGATGGTTTATTATTATCATTGATATATTTATTAATTAATATTAGTCTTATTTATGTTTACTAAACTTTATTTAATTATTTAATTATTTATCTATTTGTTTGTTATGTGTATGTTATTATTTATTTGTACTTAATTACGTATTCTATGTTGGATGACTATGATGTTATTATTATTCATGATTAATTAAAATTATTTATTTATTTATCTATTTATAGTATGATTATGTATTTATTTACTTAATTATTCATATGTTTACTAACACGAGTATATGTGATATTTACTCATGTTAAACCATGTACTTATATAATATAATGATATTTTTGATTTGTGATTAGAGTATTATTATAGTCATGTATTTATTATTTGTCTATTTATTCATAAGTGTATGTATGTATTTATTTATTATTTATAAATTAGTTATTTTCTTTATTATGTCTTGATTTGTGTGCTGTATGTTTACTTAATATTATCTTTCTTATTAGGATGTACTGATGAAGTGAGCATATACCACAAGCATGTATCATATAGAGATAATAATATTTTACTTAGCGGTGGGTTTTGATGTATGAGTTTTGATGTATGTTTCAGAGTTCGAGCTCGCCGCAGATGAGACGTTACGCTTGGAGCTTAGACCACAGGTTTGATAGGACTCTTTTCACTTTTTATCATTATATTCTATAGCTGATTTGATTTCCATATCGCATGATGTGTTAAGTGTTTCTTTTATCGAACCCCATTTAACACGACAATTTAGACGTATTTTACTTTCGTAAGTAATAACCCTTGAGGATAAGACCCCTTGAGTTTGATTTCGAAAATAAGATCCACTGCAAGTTACCTTCTGTCTTATTATAAACGACCTATTATATAAACCCCTTTTGGCTTATTATATAAATCCCTTCCCACGCCTATACATGATTTTCTCGAGTTTTCCAATGAGATGTGAAATAGGGGAAAATTGACAACCACGTCTTGAGATAGGGGCATGTTTGTCAAAGTGGGCTTTGTATTTAGTGAGTGTTTGTTCCATTCCTGAATGTGCGGAGGTTGACAACTCTACCTTTAAGTTTATCAAACCTGAAAAAGTGTGGAGGTTTGCGAGTACTGCAATACAGCATATGTCTAGACTTGTGATTACAAAGGGTGTTGAATGTGCATGCCTGAGAGTATTCACCCTCTGTACTCAATGCCTCGAGTGATACAGAGGATGTAGAGGGCTGCAAGAAAAAGAAATTGATGTTTCCATGCAAGGGGCAGTTTTTAAAGTTGACAAAACATGAGATGAATAAGAACGGGGACGTTGTAGGGTGAGGTCGATAACTCTTAATTAATGCCCTTATATGAGATTCTTCTGTGAAGGAGTATATAAATATTTTCATTTAACAGGAGGGTTAGCACTCATGTGCCAGTTTGATTATTAGTTATTTGTGGACTAGTACCACTTGTTAATGATATTTTTCTTATTATATATGTAGGTTTCGTGATTCTAAGTCTACTTTAGTGGGAGGACAGATAAGCACTACACACACTTAGAGCTCAGCTTAGTTATTTTTTTTATACTTGTACTTATATTGGATGTGTTTTTGACACATATTTAGTGATGTTTTCCATTCTCTTAATATCAAGCGGGTTACTTCGATCTATATTATTAATTGAGTCTTATATACTAGGTGCTTTAAACATAAACTCGAACATGACATTTCCTATTCGGTTCTTAAGTAAACAAAAATCGAGGTGCCACACTAATATTATAGAATTTTTTTAATAATGAAATACTGCAATATATTGACAATTTGTTTAATTTATGAAAATGAAAATAAATAAATAATGTGATTAATCCATCATCAAAGAAGAATTTTAATTGTCTTTTTTCGAAATATCCAATAAAATTTGTTTTAAAATAAATATAAAAAAATTATTTTTATATAGTCCTAGCAAGTTATACTCAATCTAAAAGACATACAAATTAAATTAACTAGGCAAGATGTATTAAACCTATATTGAATAAGTTTTATTTTTATACATAAACTTTCGTTAAATAATAAGATAGATGATAATAATTTGATATCTTAGATATAATGAACTATGATTGACTTTAAAGAAAACTCTTATTAGTAGGAAGTTAGAAGTGGAGGTTAATTAGGTTTGAACTTGTGATTTGTTATTGTGAAATATATTTTTGTTTTTATTTGTTTTAAGAAATTGAAGTTAGCAAGATTCTTTAACGTAGAAGATTTTTTTTTTTAAATATTGAGATTAGTGAAATTCGAACCTATAGCCCTTTGTAAGAAGCATTGTTATTAGATTTTTTAAATTTTTATTGATTTTGATGGGCTGATAAAACTAATTTGAGTTGTTGGATAAACCCTAGCAATTAACATACAGGGTATCAAGAATCATGATCAATGGTTGTAAGTTTATGATTAGTCCAAACTACATGATCTAATTAACTTCAGATATAATAAATCTTTACAGATAATGTATAGAATCAATAGATACGATGTCATAGAGTATATGAGAGGCATACATGACCCATGGCTTGCATGGGCATGCCATGACATTTTCCCGCGCAAAAGGGAGAGAGAGCAGCCCTTCCCGCGAAAAGCAGCTCAAGGGACGCTTTAGCTCTGCCATAGCTCCAGCTCCCCTCCTCCACCTTGCCGACGGCGCCTCCCAAGTACTCTTCTCGCTCTCCAATCCCGTCCCCTCCGATCGGATTGCCCGAAATTCTCCGCCGGCGGGAGTTTTTCCGGCGCCGACAGTCCCCAATTTGAGCTGTTTCCGAGCGCTGGTTTGATCTGTGCGTGTCTTCGATGGTGGAGATGGAGGATTCCTATCTCGCTTCGCTCTCGAGCGGGGCAAGGTCCGGGGACGGAGGATTGGAGGCCAGGTTCTCAGATCTGTGCAAGGTTTGTCAACTTTTTTTCTTCTGTACTTTCATTGGTCGAGTTTGGTGGATTTGTTGGTTTTTTTGACTTGTGAGGTTCCTGCAGTTCGATCTAGCGTTGGATGAGGACGCTTGCAAGCAGGCAATGACGCTGCTCACAGAAAGCAGGAGTCTTTTGCAGGCGCTGTCGTCCTCCTTTGGTGGTGGAACGGTAGATCTTTCTGGGTTCTGTGTATTTTCTGAAGTGTTTCCTCTTCTGATATTGGGGTAGATTTTGTAATTGAAATGACGTTGTAGATTGTTTTGCGTCGCAAATTGTAGGCGGATGAAAGTGAGAGGTTTTGGTTCGCATGCGTTCTCTTTTCTGTGAAGAGACTGGGCAATACGAAGAGCTTGGGCCTGTCTCAGATTATCAGGGCTACTAAGCTAAAGTGAGCAAAACAATTTATGTTGCATTCATCTGTTCTATGTTTTGTTTCTGTATCTTTTAGTTGTCTACATGGATTGCTTCAGATATCTTAGACGTTGTATTTGTCATTTTCAGCGTCGTTGATTTCTGTAAGGAGATGCCACAATTTTTTCTCAAGGCAGGCCATATTTTGGGCGCTTTGTATGGTGTAGACTGGGAAAAGAAACTCGAGGTTTGTTTGAAACGGTGGAAATAATAACAGTGTGACCAAAATAGTCTTGAACTGATAATGTTATTTTCATCTAGGTGAAGGAGATGCAGGCAAATTTTGTGCATCTGAGCGTCCTGAGCAAGTAAGATAGTTCTAAATTTTGCTATGCTTTAAGTGCTGGAAAAAGTTTTTCCCATTTGAAACTGATAATGTTTGGCTTCAATTCTATACAAGATAATGAGCATCATAGATATAAATATGTCTTGGTTTATATTTCTCACTTGAATGTAAGGTTTTATGATGGAAGGCAATTTGTTCTGTGAATGATGAAGATCAGAATAAGGTTTAGTCAGTGTGCTGTTAGTATGTTGTTCAATGTCTTCAAATTGAAGAAAAAATCTCATATAGAAATCGTGGACTAATTTTGCTTCTTAAAAACTCAATACTTTGATCTGCTTCTCGCTTATTCTCATTTGCATCATACATGTATGCATTATTTTTTCGTACAAATGTTTAACTGTGTTTCGTGTCATTCATACTACAAATGTATAGCAGTTTTTTCAGTTTTTTAAGTCTTCCATCTTCATTTTGCCATCCAGTTATTACAAGCGTGCATATGAAAGCCTTTTTATGGCAGTCAATGCTGATCACAACAAAAATGGAGTTGCCTTTAAGGTTTCAGGCAATTTGGCTGATTACCATCGGTTTGGTTGGTTGCTGTTCATATTGCTTCGGGTCCATGTGTTTGGCCGGTCCAAGGATTTGGTGACATGCACAACTGCTTTAGTTTCAGTATTGGTTAGTCTTGTTTTTGTTTCTATATGTGTGATAGCACTGTTATATTTGGCATTTCATCTTCTTGCTATTTTATGACAGGCATTTCTGATCGTGCATGTTCCTGTTCACCATAGGAAGTTTTCTATTGGTCATTGTCCCCACTTTGGTAAGAAGCATTTTCTCTGTCAGTAACTATCTTCTCTGTCAATTGATTTTGTGAAATAACATACCATTTAAGTGTACTTGAACAGATTATGTACTGAGGTCATTATATTAGAATTTTATTTGAAGGTAGTGGCAGCTCAATTGTTAGATCAGCGCGTTGATAAAATATCCATTATCTGCCAACACAGATTTATCTGCAGATAGCAAATTAAAAATCTTCAATCCCAGTCTATGTCCACTTTAACAAAAGGGCCCATCATGTAAATGATTCTGCTCAAGTTCAATTCATACTTCCCTAGAAACATGTGTATCCTTCTTCTTTATGGACAATTATTTTTATATCATTCTTGGTATATCTTATTTGTTGTTCATCAATCATTCCTGCCTAGAATGTTTTATTTTTTTAAGCAAATTTTCTATGACAGTTATGAAATCTGAAAAAGGAGTGGACCTCATTAAATCATTGTGTCATATCTACCAAACCTCTGAGGATGAAACAAGGAGCATAATGGATTCCATAACGAAACTAATTGAGGATATTCTGAAGAGAAGACCCTGTTTGGCTTCAGAATGTAATTCGGACAGTCTGGAAAACTTGAATGCAGGTTAGCTTAGCACTTCTATTGAAGCTGCGGTTGGAATTTCTGTTATCGCCTATAATTGATTGTCAAGGAGTTTACATTTTTTCAGATGGTTTAGTATACTTCGATGGATTATTGAAGGGGGAATCTTTGTCATCAAGTTTACTGATATTGGAGACACACTATCATGAGGCTATCCATGACAAAGGTGAATTAGATGAAAGAATGTTTGTCAATGACGAAGACAGTTTACTTGGTAGTGGGAGTTTATCTGGAGGTTGCATGAACCTCTCTGGCACTAAGGTACTTTATCTCTTTTCTTAATTTGTCTGGTATGAATTTTGCATTCTCAAAAGAGTCTATCTGATATGTGGTGGGGGTTTTTTTGAATCAAAATGGAAAACATAATTTTTTATGTTATGCACCAGCGGACGTTTGATGATATAGCATCTCCTGCAAAGTCGGTGACAAGTCCTTTGTCTCCTTTACGCTCTTGTGCTGTCTCTCTTTCGAATGGTAATATGGAGGGGCACAATTTAAAGGCAGTTGCAACACCAGTGAGCACAGCAATGGTCACAGCAAAATGGCTTCGAACTGTCATATCTCCCCTTGATTCCAAGCCCTCCGTCGAACTCCAACGCTATTTTTCTTCATGTGACACTGATTTAAAGCATGAAGTAATGTATAGGGCCCATGTGATAATGGGAGCTATATTCCCCTATACTCAAACGGGAGTTGGTCCTGCTGCTGGAAAACTGCCCAATCCTGGGCTTATGGACAGCATTTGGGCACAACAACGAAGAATGGAGGCTTTAAAGCTATACTATCGGGTTTTGGAGTCTATGTGCAGGGCTGAATCACGTATCTTGCACGGTGGTAACCTGACCTCATTATTATCCAATGAGAGGTTCCACAGGTGCATGCTAGCTTGTTCTGCGGAACTAGTTTTGGCTACTCACAAGACTATTACAATGTTGTTTCCTGCTGTTTTGGAGAAAACAGGTATCACCGCTTTTGATTTGAGTAAGGTGATTGAGAGTTTTGTCAGACATGAAGAGACTCTTCCAAGGGAGCTGAAAAGGCACCTTAACTCATTGGAAGAGAGATTGTTGGAGAATATGGCATGGGAGAAAGGTTCCTCAATGTACAATTCGCTAATTGTTGCAAGGCCAGTTCTTGCTGCAGATATAAGTCGAATGGGACTATTGGCAGAACCAATGCCCTCCCTTGATTCAATTGCGGCCCTATATAATATTCGTTCTGCACCTGTGCCAAATTTGCCACCTCCTTCACCTAGGAAAGTTCTATCTTCAGGTGATCTAGTGTTTCTTTTAGAAGTCCAGAGTAATTTTTTTCTCAGGTGCTTTTGTACTCGAAGAGGGGTCCAGTCATTTTTATGTCATTGTTTATTTTTGTTCAAACTAGGTTCTGTGGATCAGAATGGAGGGTTCAAGTCTCCTGAAAGGCCAAAATGTGATAACAGGGGTGTCTTGGGAGAGTGCAAGTCCTTCACCACGCCCGTGAAAGACGGTCTGGCCTCTGCATCACCCATGAAAGATAATCGACCTACTTTTAGTACTCCCAAGTCAAAGCTATCTGCTCCATTGCAATCAGCTTTTGACAGGTATGGAATTATAGTTGTCTACATCTTTAGAAAATTTGTGTATTTAATGTTTTTCTCTCCTGCACTTGACCATAATATCTAACTTTTGTGCTCATGGTTATTTTAGTCCTACTCGTCTTACCAGATCTGGTGGAGAGACCTGTGCTGAAATTGGAATTCAAGTGTTTTTCAGTAAGGTAACATTGCCGTGCTTTTTATTTCTCTTGTTAGTTCTTTTCTATCTTGTGCAATGAAACAATACCTTCATGCCTACTGCTCCCAATTTGCTTCCTTGCAGATTTTAAAACTGATTGCTATTAGAACAAAATGCTTATGTGAAAGGCTACAACTACCTCAGCATGTATTGGAGAATATTTATTGTTTTATCCAACAAATTCTGAACCAGAGGACGCCTCTCTTTTTCAATCGTCATATTGATCAACTTATTCTCTGTAGTATTTATGGGGTAGCTAAGGTACGCTTGACTCTTATGATTGGTTGTAGTTGAACTTTTCCTGTCATTTGCTTTGAGGCTCTCTGCTTGTACAGATTTCAGAAATGAAGCTTACATTTAAAGAAATCATTGGAAACTACAGAAAGCAACCACATTGCAAACCACAAGTTTTTCGCAGTGTCTTTATTGACTGGTCACATTCAAAACCGAATGGGGTAACAAATTTAATGACTTGCTGATTTCATGTGATAGTTGCATTTTGTCAGAATTTTTTCCTAAGAACTTTTCCTCTTGGGAAACAGAAGTCTGGCCAAGATCACGTTGATGTTATCACTTTCTACAATGAGATTTTCATTCCTTCCGTGAAACCGCTTTTGGTGGAGCTAGGCCCAGCTACGGCAAATTTTAGAACTATTAATGATCCTGAGGGTAAGAATAGCAGTGCCGTAACCATTTCTTTTCTGTACCAGTCTATTGTTTCCTTTACTGTTCGAAGAAAATTGTATGTTGACATTCTGATTACACTATTTTTTAAGGTCAATGTCCAGAGTCTCCCAGGTTATCACCCTTCCCTCCCCTACCTGATATTTCTCCCAAGAAAATCTCAACCACGCATAATGTGTATGTTTCACCTTTGCGATCATCTAAGGTAATTGTTTCTCTTTTCTTTAAAAAAAATTTAGTATGTAGTACATGGATTATTCTTTGTTATGACACCCCTCAAATATATTCCTTCACATGTTTCCCATCTGAAAGTTTCTTCTGTAGTTGCTTTAATATTGCTTTTGTATAGAGGTTCTTATCAGCTAGAACCTCTATTTTGCTTTTTTTTTCCATTATTTTGCAGCCCATCCCCATGCCTTACAACATTATTTAATGTCAAAATTAGAAATTTGTTTTTTGGGGGGATTTAAGATAGCATTGTGATTGGAAAATAAAAAAGGGAGAGGTTGTGTTATCTGACCAACTTTAAGTAAATGTCATTTCTTGTTCGTATTTATTTAGATGGAAAAACTAATTTCTCCGAGTTCCAAAAGCTACTATGCATGCGTAGGGGAGAGCACGCATTCGTATCAAAGTCCATCCAAGGATCTCACTGCGATTAATAATCGCTTGAAAAGGTACGTCATATAAGCCCTTACAAGCATTTAGTCTAAAATAATATCTTCTAAGTAGAAAATCTTAGTACACTGGTTTGATTGGGCTGATTATGTGGTACGCTTGTATGTTTGGCTCCTTTCTTTTTCATCATTTATTGTCGGCAAAGTTTTATCCTCTAATCTCATTGTTCATTGTCGATTAATATCAGTGAGCGAAAGGTGAACGTGAAACTTAACTTCGACGTAGGCTTAGTCAGTGATTCCATGGTTGCAAGCAGTCTCTACCCTCAGAATAGTTGTACTGTATCTCCTGTTGCTCCCATCCTGCCTACGTTGAATTGTAAAAAAACCGACTCTTAGATGTACGTTCTGCTTTTTTAAAGTTCCTGGGCAGTTCACTGTGGTGTATAGTTGGAGCTGCCCCAGGGACTGTGTATTTATGAATGTATAGTTATGTAAGCTTTTATAAACTAAGAATCTATGAAGGAAGTGGGATGTGCAAGCCTTTATGAATCTACGAAGGTTATGTTTTTTTGCGGTTTGTGTACATGCATTGTTAATATTGAAGAAACATCCAAGACGTCAGAATAATTATGCTACATTCCGGCCACTTTGCATTTTTTAGATTCTGATTTAATGTCGGATTGCATCAAAACTGCTGGGCGATCAAGATTTGTCAGACGTTTTGTTCCCTCTAGCCTCTGGCACGTCAAAAAAATGACTTTTCTCCACGCCCTAGAAAAAAATCGTGGAGAAAAGGTCTGCCAAAGCGCTAAGGATGAAACAAGGAACATCATCGGTTCAATTAGTAAACTAACAGAGGAAATTATGATGAGAAAGCCATGTCTGGCTTCATAATGAATCTAAAAGACTCGAATACTGGGTGTTACAAAAATACTTAGCAGACAGGCTGGCTTCGGACTTTGATTGAAGCTGTGCTTGGAATTTCAGTTCTCACCTATAATCTGGGTTGAATGAATTGCCGATTTCGAATCGGAATTGGCCGATTCAACTCGGATCGGAGGAAAACCAATTCAAAAAACCCGTTGAATCGGTTTTCATCCGAATCAGTCCATGAATCGGCCGATTTAACCTGATTCCGACCGATTCGAGCCGATTCGGAATTGGGCCGATTCCGGGCGCAGGGGCACGACGGGGTGGGGCGGCGGCGGCAGGGAGGGACAAGGCGGGGTTGATGGGGGGAGGCGGGGAGTGGCGGGCGAGGGGCGGGGCGGGGCAGGTTTGGGGGGGCTGTCGAGGCTCGGTAGGGGGAAGCGGGGTGCGGCGAGCCCAAGGCGAGGCGCGGCAGGCGAGGGCGGGGCGCGGCAGGCGTAGGGCCGGGCACAGGGCGGGGTGGGTCTGGGGGGAGGGGGCGGCGCAGTGGCAGCGGCGGCAGCGGTGACGAGGAAGGATAGCGGATGCGGGAGAGAAAGGGTGAGGGAAAGAAATAACATTCAGTGGCATTCTGGTAATTAAAACTTGACACGTATTTGACTTGAGTCAAAAATAATAACTAATTCTAAATAATTCAAAAAAAAATCTTAAAAAATATTTAAAAATATCATAAAATATAATACACACAATAATATCAAAATAACATCAATATCTAATTTTTATATATTTATATTATTAGTTGTCAAATTATTATATATGACCGATTTAGACCTATTCAGACTTATTCAACTGAAACGATTTCTATCCGATTTAGACCGATTTCAATTCCTAATCTGACTCCTTCGAAAACCGATTCCGATTCCGATTCCGATTTATGCAACCATGCCTATAATTGATTGTCGAGGAGTTTACATTTTTTTCGGATGGTTTAGTTGTACTTTGATGGACTATCGGAGGAGGAATTTTGTCAAGTTTATAATGCTTTTTTTCCCAAGCCAAGTTCTGTGATGTTGGAGAAACACAGTCACGGGGATATCCATGGCAAAGGGTGAATTAGATGAGAGAATGCATGTTTGTCAATGACGAAAACAGTTACTTGGGAGGGGGCGTTTATCTGGAGGTTGAATGGACCGCTCTGGCACTAGATATTGTCTATTTTTTTAACTTGCCTTGAATGAATTTCGTAATTTCAAAAGAGTCTATCTGACTAATTCAAATTTGGCGGGGATTCTTTTTGAACTATTATGGAAACACAATTTTTTTCTACTGAGCTTTATATAGATGAGTTGCAACTCTTATAATTTATGTGAGCTATAGTTTATATTGAGAACAATTTAGTGGGTATTGCTCTATAAATTTCACAATGACAAATCAATCTAATGTTTTTAACTCTTTTATCATAATTTTCAAAATAATCGTACTAAAATCAATTTGAAAGCATTTTTAAACGTACTAATGTATATTTTAAAAATCTAAAAATAAAAATAAAAGTTTATCAACCTTAATTTGGTCCTGTACATGAACTTCTGGTGTTTACAGTGGAAGACTTCGTGCACAACCAAAGCACGGCAAATATCATCCATGAGATTGAAAAAACTCATTCATTTTACAGGTATTGATGGTCATTGATTATCTAATAACTGCTTTAGGTTTTCAAAATAATGGGGGAGTTAAGAAGGGAGTCCTTTGATCATGTTTGCAATTACAGGTGAAACATCCCAACAAATCCTATCTTGGCTAAAAGGTGGCAAGCCAATTCTTTTTATAAGAGAAACTTCTTAATTTTGACACAGGTGGTTGTACACAAGTCCTTCTACTGAACATGGCAGGTATGTATGTTATGAAATTGCTTTATTATATATGTTTACGTATCTTTCCTTTGCTTACAAACATGGCAATGGTCACAGCAAAATGACTTCGAACTGTCATATCTTCCCTTGAATCTGAACACTCATTCGAACTCCAACGCTATCTCTCTTCATGCAACGTTGATTTAAAGCGTGAAGTAGTGTATAGAACCCATGTAATAATGGGAGCCATATTCCCTGATACTATTACTCAAACGGTGCACAATCCTGGGCTTATGGACGGCATTTGGGCACTAGAACGAAGAACGGAGGCTTTGAAGTTGTACTATCGGGTTTTGGAGTCCATGTGCAGAGCGGAATCGCGTATCTCGAACGGTGGTAACCTCACCTCATTGTTATCCAATGAGAGGTTCCACAGGTGCATGCTAGCTTGTACTGCGGAGCTGGTTTTGGCTACTCACAAGGCTGTTACCATGTTGATGTTTCCTGTTGTTTTAGAAAAAACAGGAATCACTGCTTTTGATTTGAGTAAGGTGATTGAGAGTTTTGTGAGACATGAAGCGGCTCTTCCAAGTGAGCTGGAAAGGCACCTTCACTCATTGGAAGAGAGATTGTTGGAGAATATGCCATGGGAGAGAGGCTCCTTCACCTAGGGTTGCAAGGCCAGCTCTAGCCGCATATATAAATCGAATGGGGCTATTGGCAGAACCAATGCCCTCGCTTGTTTTAATTGCTGCTCTTTATGATATTCGATCTGCACCTGTGCCAAATATGGCGCCACCTCCTTCACCTAGGAAAGTGCTTTTTTCAGGTGATCTAGTGCTTTTGCAAGTTCAGAATGATTTTGTTTCTTTTCATTTTTATTGATGCCATTGTTTAGTTTTGTTCAAACTAGGTTTTACACCTCTTGAAAGGCCAGTAAGTGATAACAAGAGTGCCTCTGCGCCATTGCAATAAGCTTCTGATAGGTATGGAGTTCTAGTTGTCTACATCTTGTGCTAATGGCTCACTCCTTGTGTTAATGGCTATTTTCAGTCCTGCTCATCTAACCGGGAGTGGAGATACTTGTGCGGAAATTGGCGTTCGAGTGTTTTTCAGCAAGGTAAGATTGCTGAGCCTTTTGATTCTCTTGTTATTACTTGTCTATCTTGTGCAATAGGACAATACCTTTAAGCAGCTTACTGCACCCAAATAACTTCCTTGCAGATTTTTAAACTGATTGCTATTAGAACAAAATGCTTATGGGAAAGGTTACAACTACCTAAGCATGTATTGGAGAATATTTATTGTTTTATCCAACAAATTCTGAACCAAATGACGTCTTTCTTCTTCAATCGTCATATTGATCAGCTTATTCTCTGTAGTATTCATGGGATAGCTAAGGTATACACTTAACTCCTATGATTGATTGTAGTAGAACTTTTCCTGTGTCATTTGCTTTGAGGTTAATTTGTCTCTTCTTGTACAGATTTCAGAAGTGTAACTTACATTTGAAGAAATCATCGGGAACTACACAAAGCAACCACACTGAAAACCACAAGTTTATCGTAGTGTGTTTATTGATCGGTCATTTTCAGAACAAACGGGGTAACAACTTAAATGGTTTTCTGATATCATATGATAGTGCATTTTGTCAGAGTTTTTTCTGAAGGATTTTGCCTCGCGGGAAGCAGTTATCTGGCCAAGATTAAGTTGACATTATCACTTTCTACAATGAGATTTTCATTCCGTCCGTGAAACCAATTTTGGTTGATCTAGACCCAGCTGCGGCAAATTTTAGAAATATTAATGATCCCGAGGGTAAGATAAGCAGGTAACTATTTTTTCTGTGCCAGTTTATTGTTTCCTTCTCTGTTCACAGCTAATTGTATGTTAGACATTCTGATTACTCCGTTTGTTTTGGGTCGATGGTCTCCTAGGATATCATCGTTCCCTACCCTTTCTGATATTTCTCCGAAGAAAATCGCTTTCATGAATAATGTATATGTTTCTCCTTTGCGACCATCTAAGGTAAATAATTCTCTTTCCGTCATTAAAATTTTAATGTATGTAATGCCTGCAATTGTTCTTCGTCATCACCGCATATAAATATTCCTTCCCATGCTTCTCATCGGAACCCCCTTTACTTTGCAGCCCCACCCCATTATTGAATAACTTCCCCATAAGGGCCTTTAAAAGATGTTTTGATCTCATTATCTCGAGAAAAGGATGAAAATAATTCAGATGGATATACTCACTGCGTGTATATGTAACTAAACTCAAGTGCTGCATATACATATAAGCACATGGATTGACGCATGCAGCCAAAATCAGCCACTAATAATAACTTGTATATATTTGAGGGAAATTAGACCAAAAAACTTGAAAGCTTCTCATCCTGATCATATCCCAAATCTACTCATTGCGTCCAAGCAAAGCCCATCCAATTCTAACAAAAGAGTAACTTGTGACAATCCCCTTCCATCTTACTAGCATTTTTTTGAGAGCAGAACTGCCCAAAGCCGTCAAAGCGCTATTCCCTTTTCTTACCACTCCCATCCCTCCGCACTCTTCTTGCCTTCTAAGCCTTTCTAGCCGCTCCCATCCCTCCACACTCTTCTTGCCTTCTAAAAGCATTTGCTTTCAAAACATACCCAAGTTTTCCGTTACTCTTTCCTTGCAAGCCGTTCCTTCATCCCCATCCCTTCTCCTAGCTGTTCCTACACATCTTTATATAAAACACATACTCAACATCCCAATATCACCAACGACATAATCTCATACATCAACAAACATATATATACGGCGCTTATATATTACTGATTATTAACAATCTAGATGGAGATCAAGGTGGAAGACGAGTCAAAGAAATCGCAGCAGCCAGCCGCTTCTACGTCATAATAATGGCACTTCCGAGCTATCTGATGATCGTAGTTCGCCGATTACCGATAAAGAGGGCGAAGCCGTCCAAACCTTCGTCCAAATAGCCATTAGCAACACGTTCGAGTCCACGGCTCACTTGGCCAACCTCCTCCCCACCGGCACCGTCCTCGCCTTCCAGCTCCTCGCCCCCCTCACCACCAACGCCGGCGTCTGCGGCGCGGCCAGCCGTGAGATGACGGCGGTCCTCGTCCTCCTCGCCGTCTCATGCTTCATCCTCTCCTTCACTGACAGCTTCCGGGACAACTCGGGGAGGGTCCGTTACGGCCTGGCGACGTTCCGCGGGATGTGGGTCATCGACGGCGCCTCGCCTGGCCTGCCTGCCGAGGAGGCGGCTCAGTACCGGATAAGGGTAATAGACTGGGTGCATGGTTTGATGTCGGTGGTGGTGTTTGCGGGGGGTGACCATGTTTGACGAGAATGTGGTGGGGTGCTTCTATCCGGAGCCCGTCGGCGGAGACGAAGGAGGTGTTGACGGTGGTGCCGGTGGCGATCGGAGTGTTTGGGAGCATGGTTTTTGTGGTTTTCCGACGACCCGCCATGGGATCGGGTTCCCGTTGTCGGCTAACTAAGTTATGGGACGGGTTGATGGTCATGTATAACGGTGTGTGGATTTTAATTACCATTTTATTTTTATTTATTCGTAATCCTCTTCATTATTACAATTTTCTTTTTTTCATTTTGTACTTAAAGCGCACTTACTTGGTTACAACTTCGGACACCTAATTTATCCCATCATCACTTGATCCTTAGAATTTTGTAATAATTTGCTAACATAACTTACCTTATAAAAAGACAAGGTTCCTAAAAAGTTACTCAATATAGGAAGTTTATATTTATAAGGAATCTATTCGAAGTCTAATCAGAATAACACATTAATTTCAAAAAGATCAA